>VXAX01004837.1:1247449-1354841 GCA_013399835.1 Leptocoma aspasia
AAAGAATAAACTGATGAAGCAATAAATTTATATGGTTAAGATGGGCTGAGGGTTCCCTAAAGTAACCAGTCATAGGGTACACTTTTACACCTAGTCTCAGCTCTCAAGGATTGGCTGAAGCTTGACTACATGCAATGTAAAATATTCCTAAACAGTGGCAGAAGACAGTTGTGAATGACAGATGCAAAAACCAGTTGAAGGACTTATAATGATACACAAAATTAGCTGACTTCTTTAGCCAGGTGAGACAATTTCAACTAACAATGTACTACAGCCAAGCTTCTGCAGCAGTTCTAATGAATCTTTAGAGATAAGCAACAGAGCAGAAGTTCCTAATGTAATTCTGAAAATATATGAACCTTTTGTTGTGTAAACTGAGTAGCAAATACAAGCAGGGTGATGATTTTGCCTCTGTGTGTAATATTGATGAGATTGATACTAGAATATTGCATACACATCTGGTGTCCATATTTGGGGGGAAAAAAAAAGCTGAAAATTTGAAAAGGATGCAGAAAGGACCTTAAAAATCATTTCAGGATGGAGAAAATGCCTTACAGTGGGGCACTGGAAATCCTCAATCTACTTAGATTAGAGCAGATTTAAGAGTGGCTTCAATATATATGCACACACATTCATTAGAAAAGCTCCGAACACTTAGAAGACTTCTAAACCAAAGCAAAAAGGCCTAAAGAAAATCAGTAGATACAGGCTAAAACCAGACAAGTTTAGTTTGGAAATAAGGCACATTTTTCAGCAGTGAGGGAGATTAGTCAGAAAAAGAATCTACAAGGGAAAGTAGTGAATTCTCCTTCTCTTCATAGTAATATTGGCTGCAATTCAGAAAGATGTGCTTCAGCCAAACAAAAGCTATTCTTTACTCAGAGATTTTTGCTCAACATATTAAATTGTCCAATTATTTCTTCTGCACTTAAACGCTTTATTTCAGATACAAGTCATTTAACTTTAGCTGTCTACAGTGTAGATATCTGAACCTCAGGTAGCCTCTGCCAGGATTGCTTTGGAGTCAAAAGACACTTAGAGGGCTGGATTTATCTCACCCATTTTAGAAACCTGTATTAGTAAGTGATTAATCCTAAGATGTTCCTCTTTCTCTCTACTACAAAAGAGAAGTTATAAAGGGAACAAAAAGAGACTATAAAGGGAGTTTGAATAACTAGCTCTGATTAGAGATTTCCAGTGGAAAAGCATGCATTTAGTCAGGTGAATCCTGACTAAGTTTTGTGTCTGAGTGTCAAGAAGGCATTCTGACAATTCCTGAGCAATGCATCTAGTTCAACATGAAAGGCAGTGAATGGATTTCTGCTTGTATTAGGTGAGGTAGAGGTTTATGATATTTCTTCTGTGACTAATGTGTAGCTTTTTACATATTTTTATTTAGATTTTGTCTTCCATTTTTTTTCAGCATGTGATTTAAAGCCAAACAATAAAAAAAGTGTTTTCTCTACATTTTAAAATAGATTTTCGAAAGGGAATTAAAGACAAGGAGTTGAATGTCTGTATTTCCTAAAGGTCCAACATCTCAATGCCACCCAGTAATCCAGCCTCAGCAGGAGGACACAGAACAAAATGATCTCCAGTGTGAAATAAGAACTTGCTGTGATTCTGAATTTTGAGATGTTTTCCTGTTTGCTTTGAACTCCACCATAAACAAGGTAGAATAAATATTTCCAACAACAGAAGAAAGCTTGAGAATGAAATATAACTCAGAACTCTTCCTGGACAGCAAGCCTCAGTCAGTGGGAGCAGGCACACGAACACACACAGAGTTAAAGGGCTTGTGAAGACTGAAGGAGTTTGTGTTTGGAAATAAGCAAAATCTCCCACACCAGTCCTGGTCAACTTTTTACACAAACAACATGGCTTGAAGTCAAGGGAAGATTTGCCTCAGGAAGGACTAGAGGGTTGGATTCAATGTACTGTTCATTAAGGCTATTTTCCTTTTCTTTATGAGCCACATGGGAATCTATCTCCCTGTTTCAACTGACATGAACCATTTTGTTTCAACAGTTTTTTACTGTTCTAGCCTGTATGCTTTATTGATGTTGATTATAATTTGGTTGCTCACCAACTTATACTGAAACAAAAAGCTGCAGTCCAAACCCATTTCTGTAGTGATTTAAGAACAGCTAACATGTACAATGCTTGGACCAAACTTTCTCATTAAATAGTTATTACTGAAGTTTTTATTTTTGCTAAGAAACCTTTTAATACCAAAGTACATTTAACTTACATACATTTTAAAGTGTATAACACTTCTTCTAGATAGAGTATTGACTTAAATGAGAACAATGAAAATGATTAAACACTTAGAAGAGGCACTTGTGAAACATCTGAAAAGAGTAAGAATCAGCTTGGATATTATACCTTAACCATGTGCAACGATTAATGTTATATATACATATGTATATGTAGGTAATGTTATATGTACATATGTATGTAACTTGGATAATCTATTTAGCCTTACTGAAAATAATGAAAATATTAATATACTGAAAACAAAAATAAACTTTCCTCCCTAAAAATCACTTAATTTGTTGACTTCATTGCTATGAGACAATTGGGAAAATTTTGGTCTTTTTTTAGATCATATTTTAGATTGCTCAGAATACAATTGTAAAATTAATGAAAATTTGGAAATTTATTGGTTAACTATTTAATTAACGAGCTAACACACACTTTAATATCTCTCAAAGTTCAAAATACATTTCTATGTGCTGCCATTTTTTTTTATTTATATAGATCAAAAAAGGTATAAACATATTATGCCAAACTCTAAAACCATAATTGCAGTCTCGTTGAGCAGGCACAATTTTTTCACATATACTTTCTTTCCCCTTGAGAGAGACATGAGCAGAGAATAGTCAGAGCATTACCAAAATCACTGTATTGCTAGAGGATGGCTTTACAGTCCAAGATGAAACATGAGCTAAGATCCTATCTAGAACATATGTGAACTGTAGACTATCCACGGTCAAGGAGAAAATTTTCATCTGGAGCAACTGTTTCTACCAAATTGTCTACAATGGGACATCTCTGGACGTCTCTCATAAGTATGTGGCACTCCCTTCTGAATCATAATCAGACCTAAGAATACTTTTATTTTCTGAAATCCAATTCCAGCCTAAAAATGCTGCCACGGTAGTGCCCCAGAGAAAACTCAAGCTCTGGAATATGACTGTCAATATGCTTAAACTGCTAAACTGTTAACACACCTTTGGTCTATGCCAGCCACCATTTCCCCAGATGGCAGCTGAGCCCCGTTCAAAGTGAGTATCTAAATCCCAATAGGTCCTTTGAATATGGCTAACATGTGTTACAGAGAAAGGGGTTAGATGTATGGATGTGATCCATGTGCCATCTGCCCTCATCCAGAAATCAGGTCCTGAACCATTTTCCTGACAGCACAGGTTTAGTCTTCGTGTACAAGAAATAATATAGTAATATGGAAATCATGAACTCTGCCCTTAGGAGGATGTGGGAAATCCTAAGAATATCTCTGGAAAAGATGAGGGACCACAAAAAACCTGCCACAGTTCATAAAGAATAAAGGTACCTACAGACAGCTATTGCTGAGCAAGGACAAAGAGCAATGCCAGCTGTTAGAGTGTGCTGCTGGGGACACAGGTGGCTATGGTGAGGCAGGGTGGAAGGGTCCAATGGGTGGTAGGAAGACACAAATATTGGAGCAAAAACTTTGTGGCAGTGTCCCTATGGCCTTTCTGATTGCTTTCTGATCTCCTTGTTGGAAAGGTCACTGGCCCAGAGTGACTCACATCCACAGTGCTCCTGCCTTGAAGTGGTTGTACCACATCTAACAAAAGGTCCACCCAGACCCAAACACAAATACAAAAAGTAATTGCCAAGGCAAGGGCATAATAACAAGGTAAGTGGCTAGTAAAACTGCATTACCTCCAACTGCTCATAATTTAGGGATTTTCTGAGCTCAGCAGGTTTCTCTTGCTTTAATTTGCCTGTTTTTCCTCTTAAATTTTGCTATATACAGCAACCTATGCCAAGGAACTCCACCACTTAACTGCACCCCAAGTGAATGAGCTTCCTGCCTGGTTTTATGCCTTCCTTCTAGCTCCTGCTAAACAATCAAGCCTTATGGCATCCTCAGCATCACTCTAGGCTGGATCAACTTTTCCATGACTGCCCCCCCGTCATTGCTTTACCAGACCTGGAGTCCCCATTTCTTCAGCCTTCAGAAAGAGGTTTATCCATACCCCTGCCTTTGCCTAAACTTTTTTCAGTGCTGCTGTTATATTTGAGTGATTGCAGCACTATGCAGAACTATTCCAGTTTTTTTTAATTTACAGAGCAGCACACCAAGCTCTCATTTTAAAATCCGGTATTCCATTCCTAATTTCTAACCATCGGCTTATGCTTTTGTGCACTCCTGGTGATGTGAACTGATTGTGTCCACACACTGAAGCCCTTGGAGCAAAGCCTGGCTTAGTACTTACCCCATGGATTTGGCACAAACCGATGCACTGACCTCACATGATCTGCACAAAGTTTGTCTATCACACTCCTCCCACTGGAAGCTCACAGCTGTGGCTGTCCTGCCACATCCCTGTCAGCAGCTCGGGATATTCTCACATCTCTCTTTCCTCTCATGTCCTTCCTCACCTCAGCCCAGGGTAGCCTGAGCTACCCTGCCACAAGGGCTAGATCTCCTCCTGCCCCCAAGTGGCCTAACTTTAGGACTGAAATTTTGGTATTCTTTAAGAGGGCATACCTTTTCTACTTGCCCTAAATGTGAAGAAGGTATGCTTTGCCTTCTGTCATATTTATTATTTTCTTCACAGTGACAACATAGGTGTAGATTGTGGGCAGAAGGATGCAATGTGAGGAAAAAAGTGTGCAACATCCGATGGAGTGAGTATAAGCTGAAAAATCAGGTTTTGTGGATAGATGTTGGATGCTTGACTGATTCACTGGATCAGTCCTCAGACTACCTAAAAAATGAACCACAGGTTGTTCAAGAAGATGCCTAATTTCTCAGCTCCAGAATGGATCCTGGAGGTGACCCAATACATGGCATAGACAGCCTGGGGAAGAGGGCTGTGGAGTAAAGCAATTAAAAGGTTGCTGCAAAGAGTAACAGAATAGTCTGTTCTCCAGATCCCCTGACAAGAGGAAGACAAACAGCATGTTTAAATTGCAGGAAGGGACAATTAGGTTAGACAGTAGAAAGAACTTTCTGACGGTGAGAAGAGTTAAGCCCTGGAATAGCTCGCCTGGCAACTGGTGCTGTTTTTCTTGTTGACAGGTTGTAAGAACAGGTTAGACAAACATGCCAGGAATGGTTTAGGTCTACTTGATCTTTTCTTGGGTCAAATGGAGAGATAAGATCACTTCTTCTGTTCTTCCCAGACTCACCTGCTACAATATTATCATTTTTCATCCCAGAGTTCTAAATATAAAAATTGATTTTTTTTCCACGTTTTTCACTACTGCAAAGAGTAGCTTGTTGTATATGGCTAAAAATTCTGAGACACAAAACCACATTCTGTGCTTGTAAAAGTCAGAAACCCCAGAGTTAAATAAAGGATCTCTGTCCAGTTCTGCCAGTTTTGCTTTGTGTGCAGAAACTAAGTATGGCACGTTTCTTTTAATAATACAATATTTACTCATTAAATATATTTACCCCCTTCTTTGGAAGTCTTTGCCTTTTATCTGCTGATTATTTCACAAGCTGAAAAGTAAAATGTTATGGCAGAAATCTCTTTTCAGAAGTTGTAAATAGAAAACACTTCAGAATACCTCTGGTCAGAGTTCATATTTGTTTGGCTTTGATTACAAAATTACAGATATCTGCTTAAAGCATTACATCCAAATACTAGCCCAGGAGGGATTATATTCCCAGTTTTGAGATTAATGCATTGTACAGCTCCTGGTCATGAAATTTAAAAGCATTCTAAATAGTGGCCACTGGCCGTTTTATGTGACAGCCTAAATAATTAAAAAGGTCTGTTTCAATCCCATATCCATGGAGTACATTTTTGTAATGTTTTGCTGCATGGAAATGGTCTCTGCACCAAAATGTAGTACTAAAATGAGAATTTATCCTGTATCAGCTAGGAATCTGCAATCTGTTTTATGATTCTACAAGGATGTATAAAAGAAATAAGCTATAGCTATCCAGTAGAATTTTTCCCTGTTTAAAGATTATTGCTGAAATTTATTCCTTCGGCTTCTTTCCAAACAATCACACTCAATATTTTCCTCAGTTCTTTGCTGACTGCTTATAACCTATGTGGAAATCCTTAGATTGCTGGTTGGAAACCACCAACATTACATTGCCTGAGTTCACAGGCTTCATTCCTGGTTTTAAGAGAAGCCTTGTGTTCAAGATTGGTTCAACATCTCCCCATCTCTATAGAAACCTACTGGGGTGTAAGTAGTCATTCCCAGAATTGTTTCAGAACAAACTGTGCTGGACAGAATACCCAGCCTTTGAGGTCGATATGTTTAAGCCATGAGCATGCTCTACATGCCACAAACTGCTTAGAGATTGTGCTCAGACTACAGTCAAAGGCTTCACAGTTTATGTTCAAGCTTTTCTAGGAAACTCTATCTCACTAGTCAAGTGTAATCCTCTAGGCCTGTCCAAAGCATCTCTAATTTAAGCTACCAAAGTGTGAAGGGACAACTTGTTTTGAACCTGAAAGGTGATTATGGGATATACACCTGCCTGAACAGGATGCTCATCTGAGACATGATAAAAGTGTCCTTCTTGGACCCAGGATGTGCAAATTTAATCTTAAATTCTAAACTGTCAGCTGGGTGCTTTTTCTGCAGGGAAATCATATGTTAAACATCTGTCTGAGCTTGAAAAACAGGATCAGGAGAAAGCTGATGGGGTAGAGAGATTGCTATGGGCAGCTACATCTTTAAAACGTTATTTCTACGTGTCTCTGCCTAAGTCAGCTGCTTGTGCACTACAAATCGATCTTCTTTCTATTCATGGAAGCTCTCTTCTATCAGGTGCTTCAGGTATGTGTCCTTTTGGAGTGCTGAAAACCACCTCAGGAAACAGTGCTTTCCTTGCTCAAAGAAATTTGAAAATAAAAATGTCATGAATAAACAAAAACATTTTTTAAGATCTATGAAATACTATTATGAGGGACTGAATTATTCTTGTTGACAAAGGCTGATTTTCTAGGAAAATTTGCTGGGACTGCAGAAAACACTAAGTAACTCTCCGCTGACATCCTCTGTCAGTCTTAATGTAAAGGCAAATGGGTTGTTAAAAGTTCAGACACATAAAGCACTCCAGGTTTTTTGAAAGAATAACTAGATATTGATACTGTATACTAAATATATTTATTTCTAAAAATATGACAAAATCTTTCATGTGGAAATTGCATTAAAAATATGTACACTCAAGATGCAATACTATGGTAGTAGTAATAACACTTATGAACTTTATAACAGCAATAAAATTTATGAACTTTGTATTTCCTGATTTTTTTCTCCACATAGTTTTTTCCAAAGGCAGGAAAGTGGTGTTTTCTAGTTCAGAGAGGATGTGTTGTGATATTGCCAATGTCTTGACTTTTTTTTTCTTTCCTTCCTCTTTAGGTTCTTTAGAGCTAGATACACAGAAGATAACAGTCCTATGGTTTATCTATAGTCCAGAGACTCAGAAACAATGAGGCAAGGTGAGTGAAACTTCCTGCTGATGACAATGTACCATAAAGAGAAAGAAACAAAAAAAGAAGGGAAGGTGACACAAAAAAATTACAGTCAGATTTGAATCATCTGTGTGATTGCCTTTCATATTTAAAAAGTTTTTAAAGATTTGTGTGACTAAAAAAGCAAAGGATATCCTGAAGAATACCGAGGAATTTCCACTTATTGTAGTTCACATGGATACCAGATCCACACAAGTGAGATGTGCAGGCCAGAAGGACAGTGCTGGATATCCAGGAAAAGAAAATAAGCCAGAGTGGATATCCCCATGTTGCACAATTCAGTGGTGCCAAAGAAAAGGTAATAAAGAAGACATCAGACATGCATGGGCTAGAGCGCAAAGGAGCACTCCTGAAACAACAAAGTGCACTTACATCCAACTCCTGCCTTCAAAGCTCACGACACATTTTAGGAGGTCTTTCAGAATTAGGAAGATTAGGAAGACACTGAAGAAGAACATCAATTTGAGCACATAAAAGTAGCATTACTCTTATGCAAAGCAATGGAATAGTAGCACAAGAGATAAAGAGTAAAACTAAAAGTAGTGCATGTCTGTAGTTAACAAGATTAATGCAATAGCTGGCTACACAACTATTAGTGTACTATGCATCTTCAGAAACCCTAAAAATGCATGGAGCTATGTTAAGGGAGACACTTTGCCAGATCAGTATGGAAGATAAAATCTGATGGTGAAACATTTTGCTGAGCTGTAGGATAGCAAAAATAACCAGAAGAAAGAACAAACTGTGCTGGACAGATGCAGAAGATCATTGGGACTAGTAAGGAAAAGAAATCACTATTTTTTGTACAGCTTCTGAGAGCACTTCAGCAGTTAGTGCAGTGGGGTTAGCAACTCCACAGGAAGATGTTTTGTCTGTGAAATATGCTTTTGCTGTATACCTCACTGAAACACCAAGGAGGAAGAATATGTTAGGTGGCAAACTGAGCTGACACATTAAAACAGCAATGGATTATGTAGAGGAAAAAGCACTGTTCCAGTAGGAAAACCAGTAAGAAGAGCCATTGGATGAGGTCTGTTCCGATCTGAATGGCAAAATCTGTCTCACAAATTCTCATTTCAACTTTAAATATAATTATTTTAGTCATAGCCACTCTTGATTACTATTAATAGATAGTCCTGTGAAAAGACATTATGTTGTTCAATATTGTCAAACCAGTGCCATAAGCCAATACACCATGCTAACATCCTGGTTCTTACAAACTAGCCAAAAAGGGTCAATCATTATTTGTCTGATAGTTTAAGCTGCAATCACCCAAACAGACAGCTGGACATGGCCACCTTTAAATTCAAGTTGCCACTCACACTTTTTGTATTACACTAGACACTATTAGAATACTGCCCATTTGAACCACTGGGGAAGTATCTGCACATGGCACATGGCAGCTGGAGTCAGGAACAGAACGACTGGCAAAACAGGCAGTGAAGCAGTCCCATTAATGGCCAAAGAGGGTTAATAAAAGGCTGGATTTACCCATTGTTTATGATAAAAACCCATGTTCGTTCCCCTTTCCCTGTGCATCGGCTGTTTCACCACACACCTTTCTACTGAGCAGAGGAGTAAATAAAAACTGGTTATGCAGGCTGACATTGATAAAATCAAGTTCACAGGCAGATATTTCAAACCCTTTATTAGCAAAGCCATAAACTACATATGCTGTTTGATTAGGATATGATGAAAAGAATTTATTAGCAGATGTGTATTCAGCTACACTGTTTTACTGGCAGCTTTATGAGATTCTCTCCTAGGCTGACAGGTGCGGCCTGCCAGCTGCCTTGTACAGCAAACAGGGGATGGAGACCATGCCATGTGCAATGATTTAATCAGTTACCATCAACTGCTGGAAAATAAACAGGCTTTTGTGCATTTCTTTCAGTCCCATGTATATTAATTGAAACCAAATATTACAAATGACACTGAAAGAGAGTATCGCTGATCAGAGGAAACTTAAATTTAATAGGACACAGCCATGTAATACATAAATATAATAAAGCACAGTCATGTAATACATAAATATTTGGTTAAAAGATAGCAGAATTTTGTTAAACTTGGCAATGGGAAGTCTTTTGAAGTCTCATTTGTCAGTTTCCATTCGTGGGACAGTCAAATCTAGTCATTTGGGTCACAGCTGGCAAAAGAAAGATGATCCTCTTGGTTTATTGTTCTGATACAAAATTGTCATTACAAATTGAAAACACAGAGCAAATAAAAGACGGCAAATGGGGAACTTGTGTGGTTACATATTTTTAACTGTTACGTCTGGCTGTACTTTGCTTAATAGGGGCTGCAGACTTCAAGATGTCTATATCCTGGGTCTCATTACTATTGTTTAAAATTTCTATACCACTCGTTTACAATTAAAACGTTCTTTCTAAATTCAGTTCTCATATCCCATGTTTTCAGTGCTCTAAATATGTGTAACCTGAACTAATATTTTTATTAAGTATCTGACAGCTGCCTTGAAACATTTTATTTTAAATATTTGCATGTCAAAATACAGATATAAAAGACTTTTTTCCACAGCCAAATGAGAATGTTCATACAATGTAAAGAAAAAGTAATATTGCTAAACTGAATAAAAGACATTTTACAGAAGATCCTTTAACTTTGTTTTCTTCATGTTTATGACAAAGAATTGTCATGATTACACTGTAAGCAAGGACAAGTCAAGAACCATAAAGCAGATTAAAAAAATGTCAAACCGATTGCATAAATAATTATAGCAGTAGTCTGTTAAAAAATATGAAAATTGGAGCCATGGAAGCATTTTGAAAAATGTGAGCTTGTCTTTGATGTTTCAAGGCATTCAAATTCTTTCTCTCAGCCTAAGCATATATTCAGATTTTAGTAGATTTTCTGTCCTGGTTTAGAGTCAAGCTCTTGCACAGAATTAGAGGTGCTAGAGAAGGAACAGCACCAGTAGCAGAAGACTTTATTGTCTGTTTTTTTGATCATAATAATTTCTCTGAAGAAGATTACTTTTGTTCTTTTCTATTTTAATGGTTTGAGAGAGATGAGTTTCTAGTAGTGAGAGCCAGGGGATCCAAAACTGTGATAATAACTGCAGGCCACATTAGGCAGAAATATGATATTTTACAATGGATTATGAGGTACTGGCTTGCTTCCATTCACTCCTTTTCTCTTCATGCCCCTTGGTGTATTTTCTTGCTGAAGCAGAGACCACAACTCAATATTTTCAAGATTTTACAAGGAAAAGTGTACCATCAAGAGCATGCACTCTGCAACTGATTAGAAAATAGAGTTAATACACACCTACCCTTTCAATCAGCTTCTGGGGATGCTCAGAGAATTTGCCTTGAGAAGCCAGGAGGCAGTAACTCACTCTAGACTTTTCCATGCAGACAGCCTCATCATATTGCTGTTCTGTATTTCCAGTGTAAAGTCTGCCTTATGGCATGTATGTATGGAAACACTCCTTGCACCCTTCCCATGGAGAGGCTTTCTATCTTCTCCCAAGCAAAACAACAGCCTCTCCATCAGCTTGGGGTCCATGTAAAAATGGGTTCCTCTCATAGCCAGATTGTCTTCTCTGTAGAGAATCTATACTAGTAAAATAAATGATATTGTGACCCCAAAGCTAACTTAGCATGATATGGTTATCTGTCTTTACCTCCAAAATAAGGTGGCCACACTCAGACTCAACATGGGGAATCTCTTTATCCCATACATTATCCTCGAACCACACCTGGGAATCATCAGGGAGAGTGCTAGTTATCTTGAGTCAAAATCAGGCAAGGCACCATTTAACATTACAGATAATGGAGTTTTAGTGTCTGTGCCTGTGCCCTGTTTAATTTGCTGGTAAAAATGAAACCTTAGGATACAGCTAAAAAGTCTGCAGTCTGGATCCACAACCACAACAGACTTCAGGATGTTATAAACCCATCGTAGGATACATTTATATTGCATGTCAAGCTCAGGTCAGCATTCTGGATCTGAACTCTAACTTACAGACACTGCAAAAATTTACAGCCCTAAAACAAGGTTGCAATTCCCTTGATGGCAGGGGTTTAAGTCCTTCGGGCTCCTAAGGTCCAAGGTGAGCTAGCATATGATGTTCAGTTCTATTCTGCAAGCTGAAATGAAAAAGGGCAGTTTGAGGAAGAGTCTCTAACTATTTCCCAACATCTGGGCACAAGCCAGAGTTTGCAGAAATGTCCTCTCAAGGCACCAAGGAGCATGAGGGAGTCCTGCAGGGCTGTGCCTCAGCTGACAGGAGGACTGTTCACCATTGCCTGCTAACCAGGTCTCACACAGTATCTACCAGGACACAGATTTAAACCTGTGTTGTGACTATTGCAGAGTGAGAATATAATCTTCTATAAGGTTTTCTGACTGTTCCATTTGTTTTCAACATATCAGGTGTGTCATCCACTGGACTTATTTCCCAAGCAACCTTGATCTTCCTCTCTGCCCAAAAGAGAACTGTCATCCACGCCCTATCCCTAATTAGCTCAAGCACAGCATGGCTATCATATCAGAGCTACCATGTTCTGGTTTCACTAGCAAAGTTACTCTCCCTTACCCCATCTCTAAATTTCTCCTATAGACAGACAAAGGCTGCCTCTACAGGAGCAGATGGCTGTTTTACATGCCAAAGTACAACCTTAACCTCTCCTCCAGTGGCTTTGGGACTTTTGAGAGCATGCATATTCTTTAGCGTCTACATGTACAGATATTAAGAAGTCACGAAACCTATATAATTGACTGCCAAACCACTCTGCTCAAATGTCTGGAGTGCAAAATGCCATCTAGTTGTAATTATTGATTGATTTGTGATAAGCACATTCACTGCATCTACACAGTTTTGGTCAATATTTCTGGGATATTTCTGGTTCTCAACACCTGCATAAAAGGGCAATTTATTTCTCCTTTGCGTATCTCTGCCTTCTGCTCGCCTTGCTGCTTCTAGAGACTGGTGTACCTCCAGAGAAATGCAGCAATAATTAGGCTCTTCTGAGTCCTTTTCGGCCTTAATGATTTTCTAAATATCATTAGTTTCATTTTTGCTCCCCAAACACACAGAAGCACCAG
Source organism: Leptocoma aspasia (assembly GCA_013399835.1). Taxonomy (NCBI): domain Eukaryota; kingdom Metazoa; phylum Chordata; class Aves; order Passeriformes; family Nectariniidae; genus Leptocoma; species Leptocoma aspasia. The sequence continues at coordinate 1,260,247 of VXAX01004837.1, forward strand.
ACAACATTTCATCTTTGGCACATACCCCACCGAAACATATTGCTAACATTATTTATATGGTATTTTTATATGGAGAGAAGTTATCCTCTGGAACCCTGCCAAAGATATTGCACTAGTAGGTGAGGGCCTAGAAACTACTGCTAATCTCAGAGATGGCAACATGCTTTCATCTCCAGGGTCTTTGTTTAAATTCCTCATGACAGATTATATACACCTCTGAATGTACTTTTCTTGAGAGATTAATTTAACCACCTTAATCTTGGCTTGCAGTCTAACTTCAGGATTGCTGCAGCACACCCTAGCCACAAATACAAGTTTACTGAAATAAGTAATGGGATTCAGTGCTGGAACTAACAGTAAATTTTCAACCCCAGAATTGAAACTGCCTGGTTTTGTAATGTTGGCAGATTTCACAGTAAAATCATAAAATATTTTTCAGTCTTGACATCTGCAAACATAAAGGTGGGGTAGCAAGAAATGAACATGACTTGAGAAAATATTTTCTGAAAATCTTAACAAAGGTGTTGTCACTTCTACAGATAACACTCTTTCATTTTTAAGCACATTCTTTTTGTTACAGACCAATGCTTCTAACCTGTCTCTGTCAATTTCCTCTAGATATGTTCAGTCATTACACTCATGGTTTTGGTGCAGGTCAACAGAATGTAGACACGTATACATTCCCAGACCCACTTGTAAGATGGCATCAAGCACACTGAATGATGTGTGATGAGAAAACACACTGCTCACCCTACACTAATTCTTTCAAACACTTCTACATGTCATTAAATTCATACTGGTCACAGAAGAATTTTCTGACCATGAAAACTTGGTGGGAACTCAGATGGAGAGTGATGAGGTTCAGTGTAACACATGTAAGACAAGTCCTTGGTGCTCATCACTTCCTGAAGGGCTGGGGTTTGAGTTTTGACTCAAACCAAGGCACACTGCTAAATGCTGTTCACCTTCTTGGCAGAATAGCAAAGTGTGTGTCATGTCCAAAACATTTCTCCTGGAAAGAAAGAGTTTGGGGCTGCAGTGAAGGGCAACCTGGGAATTGCTGATAAAGCAGAGGTGTTTTTCTCCTCCCAACAAAGATGCTAGAGTTAATTTGTTGCGGTTTTGTCTGCACAAGACCTATTACATGGGCTGTAATTTCACGGGATGGAGACTGTGAACTCCCAGGTCACTTGTAAACCGATCACTCCCCAGCCTCTCCTCCTTGTGCTTTTAAGTGTTTTGAGCCTGGTAAATTGAAACCTGAAGAAACACAGAGCTCTGATCTTTGGGACCTCTAGAGCAAACCTGGACTTTTGCTGATTTGCTCTAGGAAGTAACTGCTTACTTACCCCATAATTAACACCACAAAGCTGATCTTTGGAAGATAAAGTATGGGAGGTCAGAGACAGGATCAGGGAAAAGGGTTTCATTAGAACTGCAGCATTTGCAGACTCTATTTTCTTCTCATTTGCATCAGATTGATCCTGGAATTGTTTCACTAAAGTCGGAGGTGCTAACAACTATAAAATCTGTCTGGATTAGAAGCAGGTCATTACTACCACATCTAATGGATTTTAATCCATAAACTTAGTAAAAACAGCAACAGAAATTGCTTGTTAGCTACATGACTAACCACACTTTCACTCTTATCTCACAAGAGAGGCTGCATTAGCACTTCCTTACAAGTTCCAATTTACATCAAGGTTTCAGGCACATAAATAAGTCTTCCAGCTGATTGACTTCCTTTAGCCAAGAAACTAGGTAGCATTCATAACATTGAATAACACCAATCTAACAATCTTTGTATAAAATAACTTGTTTACCAGTTTTTATTTGCATTCTGCTGCTGGGAATTTAAAGTGCTATCTCGTATTAAAATGAGAAGGAGGGAAAAAAAAATAAAGACAGGAAAAAAAAAAAGAAAAGGGAAAAAAAAAAAAAAGGAATAAGGAAAGTCCAAGCTCTTCTCATGTCCCTCATTTCCTCTTTGACAGGTTGATTTCAGATGGACATCCAGTTTACATTAGTGAGGAATCGATGAAAATATGTGATATAATAAGTAAAAGAATCAGTTGCCACTGCTAAACTAATACATTAATGAACAACAACAAGAACTAAATAGGTATGATATATATATCTCATATATTTAGACATTCCTTTCCAGCATCTAGTTTTAGACTCGGATTCCTGCTTTCCACATAAATGTGGTTATACCACAATGTTTTTGTTGACAACCATTTATATCAGAAATAAAGAATCATTATTTTGAGGTTAGAACAAGACTCATTTATACTACAGGACTGGATCCCACCACATTTTAAATTTACTGGATGAATAGTTTTTGTGTGTCTCTCATTTTGCATCTTTGTCACACACTGCATCCCACATTCAGTCTTTGGCATGAGAAAGTTATGCATCCCAAAGACATTTTCCTCATAAAACTGGCTGTTTACTTTTTGTAGAGCAATACCACAAGCTAATGTTCCTTCTTTTTAAGAGAGTCAGGGTCTTTGGGTCTATTTTAAAATTAAAAATGAAATAGTGCAGATCAAATAACTTCAGAACATAAATCAAACCTCAAATAATTGAAAGGGCAGCCTCTAATTTCTTACCCAGAATATGTGAATACTGAAGATAGATAAACAGTCTGTTAATTTGCCTTCTTGTTTTAGTCTTTATCTGAAACATAATTCTAATACACAGGAACTGACCTGCCAAAAATAAGTTCTGGCTTGCAAGCAAGAAGGCATCACATTGCCAGTTATGGACAAAATAGTCCTGTTTTATGACTATGCCAGGGAATATTCTGGGCACTGCAACTCTGCCACTTACACAGTTAAACGGTAAGAATGGTCCCTGACATGGTTTTGTTAAAATCACCTAGCATTTTCCAAACAATTTCCTGGAACAGTGCAGAAGTTAATATGGGAGAATGACCACACAGAACAGGCAGATTGAAATAGTCCATTTTTTGGAATAAAGAAAACTTAACAATATGTAAATGTCATGGCAATGCCAGCTGGCTCTATGGTCAGAGAACAGGCACTTGGACTGTCTTCTCTGTAGTATAAACTTAGCCTGTATGACTAAGACACCTCAGCACAGGAACACTGTACTTCTGGATGCCTCTTCCCAGAAACCCTATCGAGTGAAAGGAAATCCATAAAAGAAAAGAGTAGCAGAAATACCCAGAAGGAGTTTTCCTCCCACATAAAACTCCACTTTAAAAACTTAGAAAGATGTGGGTTTTTAAAAGCACTTAAAACTCCAGAATGTTTTGTATCTGACTGGGGGATAAGAGTAACAATGGGAATACCAAAACCTTGTGCGGAAATTCCTGACCACAAGTAGCAGTTGACCTGTAGACATCATATGGCTTCTACACAAATATCCTTCAGTGCTGCACAATTGTTTGAGGTACCTCCAAGAATTCCCAAACCACGTGCAGACCCTCGAGGGCTTACACTGGCTAAGCAGTGGATGGGGTTCAGAAACCCCTGTGAGGTGCAGGCACACACTGCATAGGGCAGTGCAAAGCACCTGGTAAAGACACGATGGCATCTGTCAGAGTGCTGAACCTTGCTTTCACTTCAGGGACTACTCAGGCTTTGCTCTCCAGATCTTCATTGGTCTGTGCTAATTCTCCTCTGTCATATGGAATCATAGAACTGTTTAGCTGGAAAAGACTGGGCTCTGTCTGTTGTCCACCATTTCCTCTCAGGTAGGTGTCTCTCCACCTGGGGTGGGCTGATCTCCATCCAGATTCTCTGCTGTTGAATCTCCCCAAAAGAAATTGGACCTGTAGACCAATGTTGAGGACACTTTCCTGGATCTTTAGTCCACTGACAAAGTAACCTTTCCTTTTGCTAAAGTAAACAGGGATGTTTTAACTACCTCACGAGGTTAATCAGCTAGACCATTAGTAGAAAATATGGCTGTGGAGCATCCCAGGTAGGAATGAGAAAAGACTGTTTGGGGTATACATTTTCCATATAAAAGGTACACTTTTTCTTTCCTATGTAACCCTTCCTCTAGATGTGATCTAATAGAACAAAGTTGATGTGCAAATGACCTACATTCACCTCCCAGAAGCTGCTGGTCTCAGAACCAGTTACATCTTCAGCAGTATGGCTCCTGCCAGCACAGCTCCTAACATGGAACAAGCAATAAAGGCCCATATTCTGCCATAAATCCCGCAGTCAGCCCATTATCATTCATCATGGGCTTCTGAATATTTTACTAAGCAAAGGGCATGAAGCCATAATCAGTAAGGAAGGAATGTAAGAGAATTAGAGAACCTTAAAAAGAAAATTTCACAAGTGCTATAAAGTATTCTTCAACTCACAGGGTTTTGTTGTGGGGTTTTGTTGGTGTCTTGTTTTGAGGGGGTGGGTTGTTTGGAGTTTTTTTGCCTTAAGCAGAATAAATTAATAGGAAAAAATTATTGGGAAATGGTTCTATTTTTAAAACAAAGAACAACAGAGACATGTCAGATCTTGGAATCTTTGTTGCCTCTCATTTTATGAACAAAATGTGAGCAATATACTGTTGAGGACAGCTAAAGAAGGGCATTGAGTAGGAATGTTACTTGATTCAAACCTTACCGTTAACAAAACTCTCCACTGTCAAGAATCCGTCAAGGGAGTTCCTGTATTCAAATAGACAGCAAATTAAACATATCACTAACCTCAGGGAACCTAGGCATACAAAAACAAGGGATATTTTTAGCCCATTTGGCTACTTGGGGGTGGTAAGCGTCCGCTCTCATTAAAATCTTACAACTGTTTCTCCCAAATGTCAAAATTGTAAAGCTGTTGACTGATGCAGCTGAGATAACCCAGGCAGTGGTATCCAGTGCTTTAGGTGACAGTGGTCTCACCATGACAGTGCGAGGGAGCTAATTTAGCTTTCAGAGAAATTAGGAATCCTTCCAAGCTGGCTTAGGTGGATACCTTCAGAATCCAACTCATTGTCTTGAGCTTCAAGCTATGTACATCAGATGAAGAAACTGGTCTGGTCTGGAAGCCCTGCTTTTGTCTTCACTTCGTGAACATCCTCTCTGCTTCATGAGTTGCAGGGCTGTGGAAAAACCCAGGCCAGGATTTCTAGCTGAGTAAAAGCTCATGCTATGTAAATTAGAAGAAGAAAAAAAAAATTAAAAAACAGTTACACAGTCAAAACCAGCAGTGCAAATAGACATCCACAATGGGCAGGAAGCCAACAGCAATGTTAGAAAATACAGAACAGAATATGTACAAAACCAGCTCTGTCGTTTTGGAAATGGATATCAGAACATGGAGAAAATATACATCTGTGTTACAAAAAATGAGGTCAGATGTGCATGTGCATGTTTTTGCGTGGAAAGAGGAATTTAATTCCTTCCCTGAGTAAAGAACTTTACTCTTCCAATATTATGATTTTTCATTGCTTGCATAGGAATAGCACGGTAAAATACACCCTGGGCTCAATTAATTCCTACCTCTACCTCTCTGGTGACTGCTCTGAGTTGATGAGGAACAACCTTTCACAAGTCACTGTGCTATTTTAAGCTCCTTTAAATTTTGGCACATAAAAACAACTACAGCAATATAACAGACCAGAGGAGCTGTTACTGCTTCTGGCCCAACCATTCTCAAAGCTCAAAGAACTGAAGGTGTCTGGACTGTGAGGAGAAGACAGTAAACTGGAGAGTCTATTTAGTTTAGTTATAGCAATATAGTTGAGAAAGGATCTCTTAGGAATGGGGCATTTACATAGGATTGAGAGGATGGGTGAGGAAGGAACATGTGTGCTCGTCCTTCTGCTCAACTAACCCAAAAAATGTCTGGCAGAGCTGAGCCTGCACAGCCACAGCAGCCAGAGCTGGCATGTCCTCAGGCTTGTCCAGAACATGAACCTAAAAAGTTTTCAGATTCAGTTCAGAGTCTCAAAATGTGCGTGAAGGCTCAAAACTACCACATCTAGACTACACTTACATAAGACTCTTAAATTAATTAGTCTTGCAGCACAGTACAAAGTGTAATTCAATCCTGGTGATAGACTGGGAGATTAATCACAATTTACAGCCTTGTGAAGGCAGATAAGTGCACACACACATACACAAAAGTATGTAAAAGGAAAGAAAGGAAAAGAAAAATATTCAAGCACTCAGAGACTTTAGCTTCCAGTAATAATTAAATGTATTGATGACATTTTTGAAAGATAAACTATTTCTCCCTTTTTCTTAGTTTTTTGTTGATCATAAAACTGGGGTTTGACTGCTTTCAGTTTCTAAAAAAAAAGAGGAAGAGAAAACAAAAGCAGACAACTGTGGCTTTTCTTTTTGAATAGAAACCTTGATACTTAGAATAGTTTCTTTTTTTCCTGGCATTTTTACCAATGAAAAAATGTCGACAAAATTGACTTTTCCTTGAAAAAAACTTCAACTGAAAATTCAACAACCTTTCCCAGGGCTAATATGGTCTTCTAAATTAGACATGAACATTTTTCACCAGTTTTTGGGTTTGGGGGGTTTGATCTTTTTTTGTTTTTTATCAGAAAAATAGCTTCAATTTCAAGAAAGTGAAACTCCATTATAGTCTTGAGAACCCACAAAAACCTTTGTAGAGCATTTGAGAAGTGAAAGGTACCATTTTGGGCCCTAAGCCTTCCATACAGCAACAGCCAACACAAAGTCATTTCAGTGGCAGATCACCTATATAGTATAACCTGTATATGTTATTTGAAAATCATGGTCATGACTAAAAAGTGGCTCTGTGTGTGATTACTTATTACAGAAAAGGTGTGAGATCAGTACATCCATTGAAATGCTTTTAATTTGTAGACGGTATCTATAATTTAAATTTTTTTTTGCTGTTTTGCAATAGTGTGCTATTTCTCCATTTTGGTTAAAAATCACATCAATATGAACAGCGGATTTGAATTCTCACAGTTGTTTACTGCAGTGACAGAAATCCCCTGAACACAATTATCTCAGATGAAGATTTTCATGTCCCTCACTCAAAGCCTTCTTAAACACAATGTGTTTTGCCCTCAGTTGACTGAGAGGGCCTGAGTTTCAGAGAATAGGGCTTCAACGCTTCCTGAAAGTGTGACAGCTTCAAAGTACGTCCAATGAGACCCTAGAACCACCAGTCATTTTGGAAAAATGCTGTTGCTGTTTCTCTGATCCATTGTCTTACTCAGAGTGGCACAACTGTGTTTGCTGTGCACAATTCCCAACAAACTGATTGATGTGGAAGGCAAGCCAGGAAAATCTCTGCTCCACCCCACTTTGCGTGTTCCACGGTCAAAAATGTTCAATAACTGCCCAGATGGGGAATATATTTTTTCCTTTCTGTTCCTGTACATACTCCTTCTGCAAATTGCATTATTATTGGGTCGCTTGCAGGCTGTTGACTTCATTCCACAGCTTGTAACCCTTTGCACAGTCTCCCACCTACCACATTGCTCTGGAAATGCCACCAGTGAGCTCCTGCCATGAAATGTTCCTGTAAATGGGAGCAAAGGGAGCATATGGATCCTTTGATTCATCCTTGCTACACACACACATGCACACATTTTTTTACCACCCGAATGAAACCCGTGAGCAGTCAGAACATTTTGTGGGCAGCCCTGGGCTCTAATGACATTTGTGTTATATCTTGCTCTTGTTGGGGTGTTGTATAACCACCATCGCTCCAGCCTACATCTTCATTCCTTCTTACGTTACATGACCAGCACTGAGATTGGGAACAGGTTTCAAAGTATGTCCACACACTGGTAATTTATCACACACACATTACACAAATAAATAAATAATACACACATATATATCAACTTAATTGCTGCACATGTAAGTACCTGATTCCACATAATGAATACTTCAAGGAAGCCTATACCTCAATAGATATTAATTACTCTGTCTGAACTAGAGGCCCCACTTTTCTACTAAACATGCTACATTCAGTGGACTATTGGATTTATGCTGCCACTCATCACTGTGATGACCTAAACATTTTATTTGCTAAAACAAAAACAAAAATGAAATCCCCAAAGGAGAGCATTTTTTTTTATGAGGGATATGGAAAGGGTTGGATAGTTTTGGAGCAAGACTCAAAGGAAATTATCTTTCCAGGTTTTATTTCCATTGTTTTATTTAAACTATTTTGGTGTCAAAGGATAAGAGTATTGCAAGTATTATATTTGGAGAAAAAAATGCCTTCTGCCCAGGTATATTTCTGCATAATTTGCATAACTCTGAGTTTACACCAGTGCAGGTAAGAGATGATAATTTTTTTCTGGTACTGGGTTTGTGCCATCACCCAGAGCTGGGTTTCTCCCCAGGAGCAGACGCTTCTCCCCAGCTCGGCATCTGCAGCACCACTAACAACAGAGGTACCAACACTTCCTCACAGGAGAAAATTCCAGCTTATACAGGGCCACCCTCAATGACTTAGGACCCCTACAAATTTCTTGTCCTGATCACAGCAAGTCTGAATTGGATACAGCCTTGCAGGCTGGAGGTCCATTACATACAACTACCTACCCTGCTTGTGTTTTGCTCTGTTAAAAGGACACGGTTATTCTAAGTCCCAAGTAATTGCTAAACAGTTACACTTCAGCAAATTTCCATGAAAGATATACAAGTCCCCAGAGATGTGCTGGCACAGGAGTGTTAAGTGCAGCATCCTTACATTTTAAGTAGGTGATTCTTTGCTACATAAATGTCCCAGCCTGCTGCATGCACAAAAGTAAGATGACCCTCCAGAGACATTAACAGGCTTTTTACCTCCTCTGTGCCTTATTCACAGGCAGGCAGCATCCTACCTCCCCTCTCCAGCCCTGCTCTGCTTATTTGTGTTTATGGTACACAAGGCAGTAGATAAACAAAAAGGAGTTTTAGACACTTTCTGTTCTTAGCTAAACGTTTTAGTTACACATTAGGGAACAGAAGTGTGGTACGACCCTCTGTTTATTTGTGGTTCTTTTAAGTGATGTCCAGAGACCTACATTTCATGGTTGTTTGAAAGTTTATATAACAGTGGGAAGCTGTTAAACAGCAGTTTACCTTCACTTTTTTTTTTCATCATGTAAAGGACTTGAAATTAACACTCATTCTACCATATTATTTTAGATATTCAATATTTTCCAGGTTTTCTCTCCCTATGGAATTTATATTTTCTCTAAGGAATGATAAGAGCATTCATGTCAGCAAATCTAAAATCTATTTGGTAACTATGCACTTTAAAATAGTCCTTGAAATTTCAAAATAAGTTGCCGTTCAGCTGCCTGTAAAAAAAAAAAAAAACGTGATTAAAAAGAAAAATCTGCACTCTTCACGTTAGACCTATGAACAAGGCGAAAAGTACTACCAAAAAATATCTTTTCTTTTTACTTCCTTGCATTCTATTGAGTAATACGTAATTCAATCTTTTAAATTAACTGGATATGTTTTTATAAAATGCTCACAATGTCCTTGCACGTCTCCCAGTTCTTAAAGTTTGTCATGTTCAAACACCCTTAGGATCTCTCTAGCACTACAATGCATTCAGGAAATAAGTTTTTCTTTTGTATGTATAATCTCCCCTTTTTTCTTTATATAATTTCACCTTAATTCTGTTTCCTTAAGAGTCAATGGTACTTTTGCTTTGCTACAGGATCCACTTCTTTTATTGCCTTATATAGCAGCAGCTCCTTCCAACCATAGAACACTTCTTTCATTAAAAAAAAGTTTAAAAAAATCCAAATTAAATATATACATTATTTAGTAAGCAGGTCTTAATGCAAAATCACTTTGGGATATTGGATACATGGTTTTCCTTCAAATCATCTTAAACCTTCAAGCTAAGAAACATAAAACAATTTCAATGTAAATAATTTAGCATATAAATTTGATTTGGACTAAGAAATAACTGTATAAAAACTGCCAAAATTTTAATGCAAAGTATTCATTTTCTTGGCTCCTTATATTAGGATGAAAGAAAACCCACTTTTTAATTATGAATTTAAGTGTTTGGAAAATAATTTTCAGCCTGAAAGACAAGCCAGTTTTGTTATTTTTAAAATTATTTGTGTCCAGGAATTTTTCTGGGAGAACATAGATGGAATTCATAGTAAAATAAATTTAATGCAATTCCATCATTTTTTTGGAAAGCTCACATGACAGAGTCATATCCCATTAATTCACAGTGATCACTAGAAGGCCAACTGCAAACTACAGAATAATACAAACTAGAGCCAAAAAATGTAAATGGTTCACTACACAAGACCTCATTTATTCTAGGTTTAAAAAAAAGACGTTGTCTTCCCCATGATAACTCTGTGCAACAACTCTAACTTAAATGACCATTCTGTAATGAAAACAATTACCTTTTAGGGTTATGAATTCTCACGGTATAATGTTATGCATTTATATTTTTTCTGAAACACTTCTGGATGCAGATTCAGACTCTGCTACAAACACGTAAAATATTCTGCACTGCAAGGCAATGACTGAAACAAAATTTCTCTTCTAAAGTTGCTGAAAACTCCATAGCTCACAAAGACAAATTTGTCTCATTATCATTATTAGTATTTGTCAAGCTATACTATATATATTCTCTCTCTATAGAGAGAGAAAATACTCTGTTCCCTAACTCTTCCTAAAAGAAAACCTTGGTGAGTGACAGAACTGCAAATCCAATCAAATACTATGAAAACTGGCCCTAATAAACTTTGCTATAGTGAAACTCCATTTAAGGGTGCAGCAAAATGAAAATCACGGAGCACGTTTAGGCTTTTTGACTGAGCACACTGCATTTACACAGCCACTTGAAACTGCTGACAGCCAAGTTTTTCAGGGAAGGAGAGTCACACTGAATGTCTTAATAGGTAATAAGAATAATAATCAGGATTTCTGAGAATGCTCCCCAGTACTGCTCTCGATAGAGTGCAATCAAATGGACCAACTGTAACTTTTGAACATTTAACCAAAATTCGTCCTGTAGTTAAAAGACAGATGTGTGAAAGCTCTATTCACAGTTATTAACTTCCCCCTCCTCGAACACATACAATTAAAAAAAAAAAAAAAGAGAGATTTAAAAGATATAAAGCCCTGTTTAGTCCAACAAGTTGCTACATTTCTCGAGCAAGGACAATTTTCTAAGTACAATCATTTCCTCCAACAAGGTAACTCATGTAAACACCATCAGGGTCATACTGTTTGTTCTGTGCTGCCAGATGGGGGATATAAACCATGCAGAAACAATTTCAGATTTCCACCCTGATTAGTTCATCTTGAATATTTTCACAGTGTGAATCTGGAAGTCAGAAGTTTACATAATGGTTATAAATTAGGGAGAAATCCTGCTGCCAAGAAAGTCACACTCAAGCAAACAAACTGTCTCCTTCCTAACATGTTTTAGGTGTTGCTTATCAAACACATTCTCAGCTGTAGGTGGAAAAAGACCTTGAATTCCTCGTCGGTTTTTGGATCGCTGTTTTCCCACCGCAGAAGTCACAACGGTGACTTTCCCGCACCGTCCCCATCCCCATCCCGTGCCCGGTGCCTGGCCCGGCGAGCCGAGCTTGCGGCAGCCTGCAGCTCCCTCCGGGGGCCAGCGGAGAGCCCGCAGCCTCCCAAACCCTCGAGGAGCTCTGAGCCATCGGCCAGGGAGAAACTTCACTGAGCAAAACATACCCCCTGCAAGTCCCCGAGCCCTGCACAGCAGAGTTTGGCTACCAGGCAGCCGAAGGGGTGACTTGTCCTGCACCCCTGAACTCCTCTCATCCACGTTGTGCCTTCCTCAGCTTCTTCAGAGCACAGCTCTGGCTGTTTTTTACTGTCATCCCTAAACATAAGCCTCAACCCCAGTGTTATTTTAGAAAAACTCAACATAATGCCAATTCTTATTAGGTTCGATGGTGGCTGTGGTTGAAAGGAAAATAAAGATCACAGTGTGCCTGGAGAGTAGATAACAAATACCCAAGTAAGGTTTATGCAAAGGCAACTCTCAAGGCACAGGCAGATGGAGTAGGCAAAAGGTAAAGTTTACACATTCTTTCCAATTGGCTTGGCTGAGTGCTAAAGCCAGTAAAGCGCTTGCTTTTATTCAGAAATCAATTTAAAATCCATCATGTGCCAGACACATAATTGCAATTTCTGGTTATTGTAAGTACGGGGTAAATTCTGTCCTCTGATACATGCACAAGTTCAGCTTCCCTTTAGGATCATCAGCGTTAATGTACATACATGTTAGGGCAGAGTTTAGCATTATCTCCGTGGAGCAGCGAACAACATTAGGTCAAACAAGCCGGTTTCATTTAATACTAAGCATGTTTAAGGAGAAATGTCTTTTTTCAGCTCCGCTGGATAATGATGTAAATCAGGAATCACTGAAGCCAGACACCTATTCTGATCTTATATCCAATTTGTGTTAGGATTACTCACTGAAATAAATCAGTTCTTTACCAGGAATCCATCCTACTGACACATGAGCAGTTCATAAACTTTGCTCAGACAAGGAAATCATGCCATGCAGGTGAGTAAATTTATTTGTGTGGTTTAACTACTTGCTAAAGTTACTTTTTTATTGCTGCTGTTGAAGTATTTTCAGCTGAAAATTACTTCTCTTTTTAAACAAAGTTTTGCAGGGAATACCAGTTTCTTTTCTCTTTTTTTTTTCTCTTTTTCTTTCTCCTTTTTTTTCTTTTTTTTTTTCCTCTGCATTCAACCTTTTTTATTTCCCCCTTTCCCCTCCCTGAGACACGATATGTATTTCAAAAAAAGAACTCTTCAAACATATTTTTTCAAATTTTTCTAATCAAAGGGTTTTGACGTTTTAATGAAAACACCACGGTTTTGAGTTTTTGTTTTGTTTTTTTCTCGCTGTTGTATTTGTTTTGTTGCGTTGGTGGTGTGTTTTGTTGTTACTTTTGTTAGAGCTTTTCTTGCTGCTGTTGCTGTTATTTCGAGAAGGAAAAGGCACGTTTCCATTTAATTCATTTACCTGGGAAATGAAAAGAACAGAAAAGAGGGACAGGTTTTCCAGGAGGCAGAAGAGCAGCTGGAGCCCTGGAGCGCAGCGGACAGAATCCCACCGCGGTTCAGCTGTGCCGCACTCGGTTGCGTTTTGCCGGGGGCAATGCCTGTGCTAATATCAGAATTATCCCCTGCCCTAAAGGACTTCAAACACTAAAAGCACACCTTAGCATACGCGATACTTTCGGATGCGTTTCTCATGACCAGCAGGTTGCTGATCTGTTCGAATCCTTTGCCGAGGGCCGCGGCGGACGCTCCCGCGGGGCGCAGCGGGCCCGGCGCTGAGGGAGCCGCGGCCGGGGCGCACCTGGCAGACACCGGGCGGGGCCGCGCTGCTGCGGGCTGTGGCCTCCTCCTGCTCCTCCGCGGCCAGGAGCTGGGAAACAGCTGCTCCTTGGAGCGGGAGGTGGTGACCGGAGCGTGTGAGCTGCCGGCGGTGCTGCCCGGGGCCGGGCCGCGGGCCCCGGCGGGGGCTTGGCAGCCACGGGCGCCCCTAGCCCCCGCCGCCTGCTCGCGCCTTCCCCCTCACAAGCTGTGTAATGGCGCCTCCTGCCTACCAGCACGAGGAAGCTGCCTCTGGAAGCTCAGCCGCCGAGCTTTTCCCGTTACCCCGCCGAGCTCCTCCAGGGCCGCAGCGCCGCGTCCCTGCGGGACAGGCAGGGAACAGCGGGGCGGGCGGGGAGCTGCAGCCCTGCCCCACAGCAGCTGTGGCCCCTAAGAGACCCACACGAGCTCTCTCAGGCCCCGGATGGGGATGGACGGGCACCATCAGCACCCAAAAACCAGGGCCATCACACCTTGTTCTCGCCACTGTGCATCGCAGAAACTTTGCAGAGATCCAGAGTTCAGTGGAGATGCCAGGTGAGCTGAACTCCATTCGCAGCCCGCGTTAGGGTGGGTAGATGCTGTCTGCAAGGGCTCTGCCGCCTCCTGGGTTACCATCTTCCTCTGCTTCCTGCCTGCAGACCAAAGAAAACCCCTGGCACAGGGAACACCAGCCACTTTGGTCGCTGTCCTTGGCTAGCCTCTGGTAATTTTTGAGCCTCAGCACTGTTTGGTGGCTATAGAGCATAGATGAGTCCTCAAATTGCGGGCAAGGCAGAGTTTTCCACAGATAGTGACTACAGAAGGAGAAGAAAGGAAACTCAGGCAACGAGGATGTCATTCATGACATTCTGATTCTGTTGCATACAGGTTCAGTATAGTAAAAATTAAATTTGTTTTAAAGAAGTGGCTTTTCAGAGAATAATGAGGTACCCAGACTTCTCTAGAATATATTCTGATACAAGTTATTTGTTGTTGTTATGTGTAAGGAGATCTTCCTTCATGTCTAGCTAAAATTGCTTCATTTTTTTTCACTACTTGTCAATGTGGCTCAACCAAAACTCAGGCCAAATAAAACAGAAAATATTAAGCATGTAGATTCTGGTATGCCATATTTAACTGTGTAAATTTCTAATTTCCTCATTGTCAAATATTTTCCTTGTCAATTAAATGTCTAATACTCCCAGTAGGCATGATGTGAAGTGTAAATATTGCAGATATAATTACGGCTTGTGTAGATGGTTTTAAACATGAGGTATAAGTTGCTCACGCAGATTTCCTCACATAATTTCTCACATATATGGCAGTCCATTCAAGTGGATGTGGAAATCGTTTTCATTAACATTGAAACAGACATTTTAATATTCACGTCTAAATGTACTCCCCCTGAGCTGTCTGCCCATAATATACCTACATATATAAAAAAATGTATATAGTGAACCACCTGTGTGTTTCAGCTATGAAGAAGATAACAGTACTTCAGCCTTTTAAAAACATCCCTGAGCTATATCAAGGAACAGTCCTGGTTCCACTCAGCTATGTTTTTCAGTCCTGTGGATGATATCTAGATGTTTTATGAATGCTGATGAAATTGAAATGCATAGATACACCATAACTGCAAGCATTTGAATCAGCATATAAAACATATGTTCTCAGAATCTCCAAGACTCCAAGACTCCACAAAGCTCTGCCTTTCTTTTATAAACACAATGAACTCAAGGAAGAATGTGTAAACTCTCCCTTCACACACCTTTGCCCTTTCTTTTCTCTTTAGTAAAGGAAGAACCTCAGCTTAAAGCAGTTATATCTGTAGTGACTATACATCTGCAGCCTTTCAAGAGACAGTTGTTCTGTCTCAGGCTCTTCCTTGAGAGCTAAAAAAACTACAGACCATGGACTAAAAGTGATTTAAATAGAGGCTTTCCCACCAAGGTGGAAGAAGATACCTGATTCTCAACAATGATACCTCTATAACCCATCTTTCACATTAGGAACATCAAACTCTGGCCACAATGTTGTTTCTCAGTCACTTCAATGCATACCAAGCATTTGTCACATCCTATTTCTGGATTTCACAGACAGAGGATGTCTGTCAGGATAATTCAGATGTGAAATCAGCTTGTGCACTGGTGTCTGAATTTCAGATAATACTTATCTCTCCTTTTAACTATATTTTTGTTTTCATTAAGAAAAGTCTTATGGGCATGTGGCCTACAGCCAGACTGCTGCTGTTCAGGACTTTTAATGTATTCACCACTCTTACGATCAAAAATTGAAAAGGGGAAGGTTTTTCTGAGTTTCCATTAAAATCTCTGATGTGTACAACAGGGACACCAAATATTATTTACTTTTGCTTTTCTTCTTTTTTTTTTTTTCAGTGATGCATTTAGTTTCATTTAAAGGAAAGAGAGAAGTGGAAGAAGTGAAAAGAAAGAAGCACTATGTTTGACAATTTCTCCATTTAAATCTTGAAAAAGCTTTGACATCAGCTGGAGAATGGAGGGGTGGGTCAAACTTCTTCCCAGGACTACTGCTTGCTGGAATCAATTTTCTGGAAGACTGGTTTCATACTGCCACATCACATCAGATTACATTCTGATTATTATATCTTTTTGACGTTAAGAAAGAAAAGTATTTTGCTAATTTTTTGTATAATTTACAAAAATATAACTGAATTCAAGTGGCTTATTGCTGAAAACCATAAAACCACAAGAAGTAGGAATGTGTTCATAAATGTATTTCAATGTGACAGCCAAAGCTTCACCAGCTTTCTCAAAGCTATTCATGTGCTTATTGGTCAGGCTAGAGCTAATTGGGCTCTTCAAAAATCAGAGGTAAACACTGAAGAGAAAACCTCTTTTTAGCTTTTAGCTTTATTTCCAGGCTAGAAAATACCATTAAAATTCCCAGCCATCACTACTGGCTTATGATGCCTTGTCAAAGTAAGTGGGAAAATATCTTTTTAATTCTATATTCTTCTCCTAAAAAAAAAAAACCAAACCACAAACTCTTGAAAGGTTCCTCAATGCAAAACAAACAAACAAAAAAGTCTTAGGCTGAAACTGAAGGACCTTTCTGCCCCCCATGCACAAACAAAAAAAAAACAAACCAGTAAAGGGTTTGTTTTTCACACTGAGTATGCAATATTACAAGACATAAGGAAATCTTTTCTGAAAGTCAGAAACATCTGTAACTACAATTACAATGGCTATGGTACATTATGATTCTATTTAATTGGAAAACTCACCATACAAGACACTTAAAACAGAATCAAAGCAGGCTTTTTTAATCAGCAACATCTCTTTCAATCCTTTTCATCAAAGGCAATGTGGGCAACTCCCTGGCTGACAGCAGTGGGACCAGGTCTGTAGCTGATAAGCCACAAGATCTGTCATAACACACCAGAGAAGTGGGCTCTGGTCTGATCAGACATTGTATGTTGGCTCTGAGGAGGCAGGGATGCTGCCTTGAGAGACATCAGGTCTGTGGTTGCAGCTGGAAGGGAGCTGGCAAGTTTAGCTCGTTTAACAGCTCCATCTCTGTGATTGCTTATGGGGGTGATTCGAGAGCATCAAGATCTGCTCAAATTCCTCACCAACACCCTCCAACCGCCAAAAGTGGAAGATGGGAGAGGGACCACACATAGCCACCCCTCTTGCCTGTTAACAATTAAAATGTGCTTGCAAAAAATTAACAATAAAAATCTTAGCTGTGTCATATTCGTTCCCTCACACATGAATTATGAGGTGAGCCCTTACTTTTGTACACATTTGTGATACCACACTTCCCACACTGTAATGTAGTCTCCTTTTTGTACTTATTCAATGTAGGCTGACTGGCAGCAAATGATACACTCTGGGTTTCCATGAATATGTTATATGCACATAAATTGGGCATGGTGGGAGGAAGAGAGCCCATGGGTCAGGCACATTAATAAATAAGAAATTGAAGCAAGTAATTGCCATGATATCATTCTTGTCTTCTCGGAGCATGCTGAAAATGGCGTTGTGTGAACCACCTGCACCCTGTATCTGCTTGCATATGTGAAGGCTCCAAATGAAAATTAAACCAATAACTATGGGCCGCTGTTGGGACTTTAGCAATAGCTCCTTAGGTTTCCCTGTGTCTCTCCTCAAAGTAAAGAATTGGCCACACTTCATCCCTATGATACATTGGACAAAAAAATATTTCACAGAGTAGGAAGCAGCAGCAAGAGCAAAGTTTTGCAAACAGAGACTAAAGCAGAGGTTCCCATGTTCTCTGTGCCCCGGTCGTCACAATTTGGCGTGGTGTGAGGTGCCAGCATCCATCAAGCTCCAGGCAGCCTCCTGTGGCCTGAAGGTTTACAGCAAGGCTGGTCACTGCACTCCCTTTGTGCCCAGTGGGTGGAAGTAAGTACTTCTAGGGTACCAGGTGACTCAGCTGACAAGTAGATATTGAAATGTGATTCCCTTCAGAACTGCACCTATTTCATCTCCACTGGCTATAACGAGGACTCAGAATGACTCCCACAGATTTAGGTACCTACATCTCTTGCTTTACAAGACAGGTGTCTGCTAGGGAAGGCAGAAAAGCCTCCCTTGGACTGGAGAATGTAACCCCCCTTGCTCCGAATTATTAGAATTTTGAAATTAAGGAGCTGTCAGGCAAAGATATGGGGATAGGAATAACAGTTCTTTACTAGTATGTATGATAAAACAAACAAACAACACCAGCTCCAGCACCAGCACCAAACAGAACCGAACCCAGTGACGCCGCTCGGCTGCGGCGCTGTCCCTGCGGTGCGGTTCCGCCCACGGCCGGCAGGGGCGCTGGCAGCTCCCGGTGCTCAGGGCAGGTGCGGTGATCCCCGCGGGGCTGCAGGGGGCGCTGCGGCGCGGGCTCGGGCAGGGCGGCAGTGGCGGTTCTGTCCCAGACGGGAGGGATGGAAGAGAGGCTTTGCTTCACAAAACCCCTGTGGCAGCAGAGCTCGGTCCCCTCAGCAGGACTCTCGGGAACAGCAAGCTGTGCTGGCAGGATGTCTTGGCAGGCAGGGCGTGGGGGGGCTCCCAGCAGGGCAGGGAGAGCCAAGATCAGGATCCCAGGCAGCCAAGCAGATGATGACAGGTCTCTCTTTTAATAAGGCCCCAGTTCAGTGGCTGCTCTCACCAGCAGAGGCTCACCCCGCGGCGGAAGGAGCAGCTCTGGGCTGGGCTCCGGCAGCAGCCATGAAAATTCCTTTCCCCAAGCAGTGGCTGCAACTGTCCTCCTCCGAAACTGAGAGACACAGGGCTAGGAATGGCCCCCAACCCCGGTCTCCGGGTACCTCCACCACCACCGAGAGAAAAAAACTCCCAAAGAACTAAGAGTTCACCCCTCCCCATCAGTCCCCATTAGCAACTCAATGGAAAAAAATTCCCCAGATGAACAGTTCCCCAACACTACACAATAAACAGAAAATTAGGAAAGAGTCCTTCCACCCCAACTAGGAAATGCAAACTAGCAAGTGAGCTTGGGTTTTTTTCTTTGAAGGCCATGGAATCATGGAATCATGGAATGCTTTGGGTTAGAAGAGACTAGGAAAGATGCCCTCCTTGATTTGTTGCTGGTTAACAGAGAAAGTCTCATAAGTGAAGTGGTGATTCCTGGTCGTTTTGGCCACAGCAACTATGAAGTGATTGAATTTAAAATCTGTTGACAGGAGGAGACCGCCCAGCAAAACTTCTACCCTGGACACAAGGAGAGCAGGCTTCAGACTGCCCAGGGAATTAGTGAGTAAGGGCTCCTGGGAAAATCCATTTGACGGGGCTGGGGTCCATCAGTGCTGATTGCTTTTCAAGAGCCACCTCCTAATAGCACAGGAGTAGGCAATTCCTAAATGTTGGAAGGGAAAGAAATGAAGCAGAAAACTGCCTTTGCTGAGGAGGGATGTTCTTTTGGAGCTAAGGCAAAAAAGGAAGGACCATGGTTCTGGAAATTATAAATTCCCAGTCAAAACTGAACTTGTGTGGGATCTGCTGATACAGCTGGATCCCTGTAATTCTATGGGGCTTGATAGGATTCCTCCTGCCATGGAGGCATTGGAACTAGTAGATGTTTGAAATTACCTCTTACTCCTTAGTTTTAATTCCTTCCCAAAACCACATCCATGAAATATTCAGATAGAATACACTGTGGTGTGCTGACATGCTTGCAGAAAGAACAAGGGTTCTGATTTTGATGTGGAAGAGCTATTTTGAGGAATTTCTGCCCTGTTGGGAAGTTTCATGAAGTGGAAGAAAAGAACTGGAATGGAAATATTGAGAAAAGGTAAACTGATGCACACATAACCATAACAAGGAAACCTTTAGATGCTCAAAAATGTAGGTTAGTTCATCAGCTATCTTTTATTGGTAATTTTTCTTGACTTCCAGATCAACACAGGAATTTGTCTCAGCTGACACTAGTGCTGCTTCTGAGGGCAGTTCCTGCCCCAGTGGTGGTGCAGCCAGCACCAGTTGGCACTGCCAGAGCTGCTCTGGAGCAGGGACAGGGGCTTCACCAGGAATTCTTGTGAGTAGCAGAAAAATCTAGTCCTAGTATATTAATTCTATTTAGCACATAGGATTTGGGTTTCTTGATTTTTTTGAGGTTTCATTTCTCTTTTTTTTGTTCCTAGGATTTCCACACTGATGTTTGAGTTGAAATTCTCAAGTGGCAGAGATTTTTTGTGAAAAGTTCCTGTCAAAACTGATTTGTATGATAAAATTTAACAAACAACATTAAAAATAAACTCTGATGTGCCTTGTTAATTTATTATAGCTAAGAAAGGGTGCATTAATGCCTGGAATCACAGGGACTACATTATCACAGTGCTCTCTTGTCAATAGATTTTGTGGATTTGGAAGCAACCATTTCCAAACTCTATACACAGGAGTAGAAATTGTAGACCAAGACTGGAGAACAGTCAGATGCAAGGTTTAAAACTCTTTAAAAAGATATCTCAGTTTTTGGAAGTATGTGAATACATCTGTGACAGTGGTATTTTCTCCTTCTGCTCATGGTTTCGTATGTTTAAAAAAACACCGGAGGGAGGGAGGGAAGAAGGAAAGAAGGAAGGAAGGAAGGGAGGGGAGGGGAGGAAAGGAGGAATTTCTTAACAGCTACCTTCTTTCAAACTAAACTTTTGCTGCATATTTTCTAAATTTCAAAGTGTTTGAGCCCCTTTCCACATTTTTAAGTATCAACCTAGAAAAAAATGACCTATTTCTCTGAAGCTGAAAATGTTATTGTGGCTTTTTCGATCACTGCAGTAGTATCTTGTTTGTTTATACCAAGTTGCCACATCACTCTCAGGTACAGCATCTGCATATCTAGGCTTCTGCTCCAGTTCTTATGTCACCTGCTGAAGGAAAATGCTCAGACTGTCTGAGGACTGAGCAACCACTTCTTTGAAGCAGTTACCAGCACAGCTCCTGACTCCAGCCCTCTGCCAGCAAACATTCAACCAGCCTGCAGACATCAGTAGCTGGTTTTCCCCCACTCTGAGGCTTCAAATTAAATTGCTGTTGAGACTCCATGACATAAATTAAGAACAGAAAAACCAGTTTTAAGCTTACAGCTCTGAAGAAATCACTAAATGAATTCTATTTTGGCAGCTTGCTGCTCACAACTCAGAAAATACGACAGCAAAGCAAATCACATGTCCAGTGTGTGTTTTATAACCCTGCGCAGACTAAGCCATCTTGTAGGCACATGCTTGACTATTTTTAGTGGCTGTGCTCCTGCAAATATGGCAAAGTCCTTTAGCGTTGGCGAGTCACTAGGGGCTACTTGAAAAGTAGCAAGATGTCAGTTGCTGGAATTTTGACTGAAAATAATAATACCTGGATTTAAGATTTGCTGCACAGATTTGCCAAAGAGCAAATGAAGTCAGCTCTGGCAATGTGACGATCTGCTGATTGCTGCCTCCAGCCATGAAAGCACAGGATCTGACTGTGTTTTATTTTCATCACCATTGCTACAGCATCATTTTAAAGGTACACGATGGTTCGTGGGAATGCCAGTTTTCCAGGGTATCCATCTGGGAATCAAACAACTCTCCTTCAGTTCCGAGCAGGCACTGTGGTGTGTCCAGAGGACTTATGACTGACACGGCCCATTAGTCATAGAAACATCCCACTAAAATTAGCGGCAGCTTTTCATCTTTATGGGCCTCATGCCTCGGTCCATATGTAGAACATACAGAATGGATTTTTCTTTTCTTGGCATGTAACCCTGTCTTTCCGGTACTTTGGTTCCAGACCTTCATGAGCAATGCAGGTGGCTTTTGTTGTTCCACAGCTCATATTCTTGACAGTTACTGCATCTACACAATACTTCTGGATTCAGCCAGGCTGAAACATTCTCACAAACAGTTACTTAAGATTACCAGCATTAGCACGTAAATATAATAGTAATTAATAACACTTTGGCTTCTTGAAGATTCCTTGTGCTGCTCTGTTGGCTCTATTTCAACAGCACCTAAAAAGCCAGCAGCAAGGTCTCTGCCCACCACAATCTTGTTTTTAAGGTTTCTGTAGTTTGTTTTTAAGGTGTGCAGCCGAAGCATGTGGATAAACTACTGTGATTTTCTCTTTGGGAGGCCAAGGTTTTCATGGTCACTTCTCATTTGGTACTGTACATATTTATTCATCTGTTGAGTCCCAGATGGAGACAATTCAGACCTGGTTTTTAGAGGTGTTGGGCAATTAATAGCTTCCATGTGAGCCAACGGGAACTGTGACCATGAGGTACTGTGCTAAATATGGCTTCTGGTTTTTTGAAGACAGCATGCACAAGACACCATTTAAACAGTGTTAAACTTAGATCTTTGTTCTGAATCTAAACTTACAGCAAACAGAGACTTGAATTACCTCTGTGTCATTTATAGCATTTGTGAAATGATTAAAGGATCAAATCAAATGTTTTACATCAGTAATATATTCCAAAATGAAAATTCAAGACTTCTCAACCTTACCCTTCTACTCGAGTTTCTTTCTTGCTGCCTCAACATATAGGTCAAACACTGAATAAGAATCTCCTTTTCTTAAGAAATAGTTAGAGGTGAGGTTGTCAGTGGTGCTGTCATGGCACCATTGTTTTACCTGGCACACTGGATTTTATTTTCCAATGCTGTAAATACACAAATTTTCCAAAGCATTGCACATTAGAAAGGCAAGAGTATGCCAAGTTGTCTTATTTGAAGTCCCCAAGTTTATATATCCCATTTTGTAAAAATAAAATAGAATATGTCAACTGCCTGGATAAAACTCCAGGAATACTAGAAGTTTACTCATAATAGGGGCAGCACTTTTGTGCCATACTGCGCAACGTATTGCAATGCAGGCAATGGCTGTTCCAATCCAGAAATAGAAAAGGTGATTCATTTTGGTTTGGAATGAAACAGCAGCATGTCTTGGTGTTGCTAATAAAAGCCTTTCGGGTTTTTCTCCCTGCAGGCTTCATTGCAATAATAGCAGTGCTTCTGTTAGCTCATTATCAGCATTGCTGGCAGTGGAGGAGGCAGAATTGGTTGCACATTTAGATTATTATTGTCATTGCAACACTTTATACTAAGACTCCTTAAACAAAGGATTTACAAGCCATGGTAGAGACAAGACAGTCCATCAATAGAAGCTGTTATAGAATCCCATACTACAAGGACTGATTAGCCTTTTATTGACACCCTGTAAAAAATTGCTAACTACCCATTAACTTTTTGTAAATGGAGCTGTAGTATGCAGACACATACATTTGAGGAACATGAGGGACCGTTTAGGGGATTGAATCTGGTTTCCTGCAGATTATAGGTCACAAGACCTTGCCAGAGGAGTTCTGCAGTGAGACAGCAGTTTCTGGATGAGCTACTTCATCTTTCCTAGAAAACCATCTCTTTTAAACCTGAAGTTCTCAAGAAACCTCAATATTTGAGCTTGAAAAAGGCAGTTACTCATGTGGTTCCAGATTTCAGATATTAAATAATCTGCTACAGCAAAGATCCTTCCACTACTGCAACCTTCCCCCTTCTCTCTCACTTGCCTTCTTTCACTTCATTTACATTCTATGTTCTATATGAACTAAAAATCATTACTTAAGAATTAGATTTTGGTGGAATCTGAGCTCCATCCAAGCTAGGGATCAGTCATGCGGATGTTATTAGGAGCAAATGCTAACCCATCCTTCCAAAAATTAGGCAACATCTAGGCAACATCTTACAGACAGAGAAAAGGTTTAAAGGCTCAGAGGTTGGCCGCAGAGAACAGAGTGAATAAGTAATGGATACATGCAGCTCCTTGCCACTTTCATACCCTGGTGAGTTTTCTCCCTAGAGCTGCACCTGCAGGGTTACATCCCTTGGGAGAGCCCTCTGGAAAAGGTCTCCCTCCCTCAGAGCAAGATGGTGGCCAGGCTGGTTCTTATGGGAAATCTGAAATAGTGAATTTAAACCAAAACTAAGATAAAATAACAAGATGACATCACCCATGCCACACCACACATGCAATCACTAGATTTTGGTGTTGTAGCAGACAAGAGTTGTGAACTCTGCAAACCACTGCTCTTCCTGTGTCCGTGAGGTTTGTGTCACTCCCTTTCTTACAGACCACTCTTCCTTCCACACCCCTTCATAAGCTTCCCTTTAGCAACCCTCTTGTGCTGAGCTTTTCTAAACACAGAGTGACCTGGCATAGAAGCCCCAGGGTCCACTTCAGATTCCCTCATAAAGTAACTTGGATCATCTCTTGTTTTTCTTGAATAAATGCAACACATTCTGCCTATTATTTTGCCAAGGTATTTTGCAACAGTAAAGCTGGGAACTGCAGAGTGCTGGCCAGCCAGGCCAGGAGCTGTGCTTACTGCAGCAGTATTCCTCCACCAGCTGGTTCTGCTTCCCTGTAATTTGTTCAGGATTTGCGACAGGACCTCTAAGTTCACCTTCTGCAAAATATTTATTAATTCTTTTTTCTCTCTCTCTCTTTCTGAGAGAAATGCTCCCCCTTTCCCTTTTTTTTAGGAGAGAATAATTTGCCACTGGATTGGAAACAAATTAGTACCATGTTGGCATGGCAGATCTGCCTGTTTCCCAGACACATTTATTGTATTTGCTAATTCTTTTCAACATGGAAATGGCAGAAAGGTAGAGGTGACAGCAAATGTATGCAAGGAGCTCACTTAACAGAGGTAGCTCTGAATAAGAAAGGAGACTTCGTCCTCTGCAGTTATAAATTTGTTCCATTTGTTGTGGCTGCAGTAAGCTCCAGACATCCGAAGGCTGGTGACTTTGGAGAATTCACATTTCAAATCAATATTGACATGTTGCTTAAAAAAATCTTCTTAGTTGAAAGATATTGTTGGGTCTGATTATTAATTACTTATTACACATATCTGCCTAATTCCTTGTCTTTTGAAAATGTTGGACTATCTACCTTGGTCATTAGATTTAATTTTTGCCGTGTTCCTAGGACATCTAAAGGTTCTGAAATACTTTCCTGATAAAGAGAATTTGTGATATAAAGCTAAAATATTATATAAATTTAAAATAAAGTTGGAGGTAGTAATAAGAATTTTTTCACTGTTTTAGAAGAAAAAAAGAATGTTCAGATTTTTCACTTTGACACACTTTGAGAGTAAGCCTACTTGAATCTAATGTAAAATTGAAATGAAGAAAAAAATAACTGCAAGATAAATGAGGTATTTTAAATTAAGCAGTGTGTTAAATTTGATCAGAATTGAAGTACCTTTTCTTTCATTTTTGTTCTGGCAAAACTAACAAAAAAGTCATTTTGGGTTGACCTGAAACAATTTTTTCCGAAGTTTAGACAGAGAGTGGAAAGATTAGTTATTTAGATAGCACTACTCCTAAATTCAAAAGCTGTGCCATTTCCAGCAGCCTATCCTTCCTGCCTTAAATGAGCTTTTCATCCTTATATATATGTTTATAACAACTGATGAGAGAAATATGGAGTAATCACATAGATCACAGTCAAAGTTTCAAAATTCTTTTAACTATTTGACCTTCCTTTCTTGGAAGGGGATCCTATGTGTGTGCAACTTATTCATCATTCCAGTTTATAATGGGATCTTTTTGTTGTTTATTGTGGCCATTTGTTGTTGTTTTAAAAATAAAAACTTTCCATATTAATCTGCTCCATCTCCTGCATTGTGGGCGATAATTTACAGTGATGTGCCTTGCTCTAAATAAATGCAGGTTCACTTACAGTAGGAAGAACTGTTGGAAAAAATACGAGTTGTCCCCAAAATAAACAAAACTTACTTTTCCATTTTGGTTCTGCCAATGGCTGTGTGATACTGAATACATAGGAGCAGGATGTTTGCTGACCATCCTAAAAAGATGTCTAATGTTTCAGTCATGCTGAATAAATCACTTTTGCTCTGTCAGCCTACAGAGAAGCAAATAATGTTTTTTCTGATTCATCTTCGAGAAAGATACTACTTTGGAGAAGCTATTTATGAACTCAAACATGAGTTTTTATGAACACCTAGAAATCTGTTTCTTCTTTAATTTTTTCCCCATTTGCCTACTTATAACACCTTTTCTGACTTAAACATGTGCAGCATAAACCTTGTGTCATGTGCTATAGGGCAGAAAATCTAAAATGCTAAACACACTAGTGCTCTTTGGGTAACACCTACAATCATAATGAAGTGTTTCCTGGCATGCCACATGCTGTACCTTAAATCACTTTTATATTGAGCTCTGGAAGCGTTCGGTCTTTTTCCCAGTTTCACCTCTACACTGGTTCCTGAGGAAAGGGACCTGGGATGCAGTAGGCAGCCCCTATCCAGGCAGTGGCTCTGGTGGAGGTGTTTGCCACCATCAGTATCAGCAGAATTTGGTGTTGGGCTGGACTGTTCCTGCAGGCACTGCCCAGTGTTGGGGCAGGAGCATCAGCTCTGTCAGCAAGGCTGCAGGGAGGGGAACCTCTGGCCAGAGCCAAGGAAGGAGGGATGAGGCACACTGGGTGGCAGAAATGTCTTTTTCCAGCACAGCAGGCTCTAAGAAGAAGGATTTGTCTAGAGATTAGCCCTAAAACCCCAGTTCAGCACCATTGTTAAGGACATGTCCAGCTGAGAGCAAGTAAGGCACTTAAATGTCGTTAGGTTTTCTCACGCTGTTAAAATGGGTATGCACTCCAGGGGTTATTTGGGAAGATTCACATTTTTTTTAAGGACAGAGAATGTTTAGAGAGACCTGATAGAATAAAAGACAAGAAACTGAAAAAGAAAGAAGTCATAACACAGGGAAGAAAATCATACAAATTTTGATAATTAACCAAGAGTTTTACAATTCTGACAGAAACCTAGGAAAGATTATGTAGATTAGATATAACATGACACTGAAATGGATTGGAAATACTGTGTGTGTCCAAAACATGTTAAAAACACCTCTGTTGGGAAGATAATAATCTTTTTTCTTTGATGATGTTGGAATTAAATGTGACAGATGTGTATTTTAATTGGCCACGAAGATCTTCATGTTCAGACCTTACATTTGCTGACTGCTGAACATTTTTCAAAACAGCCTGATCATCCTGATGGCCATGATGACCTACAGGCCATAGCTCCTATTCAAACTAGATTCCATGTAATCTTGTCTTTATTTGAAAATTACCAAATGACAAGTTACTGGCTCTAAGAGAAAGACCTAAACTTGCATTGCAAGTCTGAGAGGAGTAGACATTATTTGATCTCATAGGTGTTATCAGCACTGCTTTCTATAGATTTACGATGGTTCATTTATCAACAATTAATTGTATCTGCCAACTTACTACTATCAAACTATTAACACTGCTGTTAATTTCATAGTGTGAGAACCATCCTACTGCAACTCTGAAGATTCTATTAAAAAAATTGCAAAAATTCAGCAGTTCTGGAAAAGACTGTTTCATTAATGCAACTCCAGGAATTACCAGTATCTGTGTCTTCATCTTTGTGTAACTGATTTTAAACAAATCAATGTTAGTATCAGGACTGCACTGCCAAGCAGCAGCAAACCATCAAGGGCTGGAGTTTAATCAGGTTTATAGTCCTATATGCTGGGGACACAAACAAGTCTGCAAGATCTTTCAAGAATACAGATGAAAATAGAAAAGGAATATCCACCCAGAGAAAAAATATGTATAGAAGTGTACACTAAAAAGTAACTCTTATGTAATTGCTATTAAATATTAATTATTAAATATTGTCATTACATAAAAGGAAAAATAAGATATGGCTAGAAGGCAAGTTATATTAAAATAATTTAAATAATTTTTAAAGTCTGTGAGTTAAGCAGGAGTATATACAAGCATTTAATTTCTTCCTTTGATTTCAGTGGCTTCCATTAATTTCTCACAGAAATGAGCTCAAGTCACTGGTGAAGCTGCAGTGAGGTAAGCCAGAGTGCAGATTTCTGGAAGCTCAACCACTTCACCCATGGATGACCTTGTTCCACAGCCAACGTAGGTAACTTCCTTGACCTTTGCTGCCAAAGTTGGACATTTGTATATGTCAGATGAAATTAATGTAAATCCAGGTCTACAGGCTAAAAAAAAAATAAAGTTACAGAGGATTTTAAAGTATTAGACAAAATCAGTTTATATTTACTGCAGAAGCTATATTTTAGGTTAAAAAAGTCCTTAGGATTAAGATCGGAAGAGCTCCCTCAGTGATAAAAATATTTTACAGACCATTTATAGAATAGTCTCCAAAATTATATTCATCACTGTGTACACTTCTTTGGAACTTTTAACTTCCTAAAAATCAAAATAATAAGAGGCTAATCTGCAGAGGAATCCAGCACAGGCCAGAAGATACACCAGATAGGGTCATGTTTATCTGTTACTTGCATCTGCTGTGAGTCTGAGTGAAACACTAAATATAACCTTCCTTTACTTTAAGACTATCTCTGTCTATTTTAAGGACTAATTCTAAAGCAAATCTTCCTCATTCTGCATGTCTTCTGACTTACACTCATCTAAACTGGGGACATATTCACACAGCTTGGCACAGATAACCAAGTATTACTGAGTTTATTATCATTGTGGCTTCAGTTTCTTCTCTGAAATGGCTTGGATTGTTTTCCTGAAAAATGATCATTTCTCACTTTATCCATTATCCTCGCATAGTTCTTGTGTGAGCTCCAGGGAGGACACATATTTCTTCTCAAAATTTTCAGAAAGCTCCAGCTGAAGAATCCTGTAACTGGAGTAATTTTTATTACCTTAGCACTCTCTTCTTCAAGCTGTATCTCTCCAAAGGAAAGCCTAAGGCCATTCTAACAATCCAGAGGATCTTGACCCTTTAAAAATCACCTCTGATCTTGGAGCAGAGCTTCCATGTTTCACATGAATGCAGCCTTCCTTCTCAATCTATTTTGGATTTTTTTACAATCCCCATGTTAGCCAGGAAGTCTCTGAAGCTCAGCTCCTACCAGAATAGTTTTATACCTTATACCTTTGACAGGAACTGCTGGCATTCGCCTGCAGGAAGCTGACATGTGATTTAGGAGGGGATAAAACATGTACATGTTTGTTACTTGAGTTTTACAGCTCTGCAGGGAATGAAAATCTTTTTCACAAAGGATTTAAAACCTTGGCTTTTTTCCCCACTAGAAAATGTCAAAATTCTCTGAAGGGAAATGGCTAGATGAAATTAATTTGGGGTCAATTGAAAGGTTTCAGTCTGACCAAACCCAAAATCCTTTTAATTTTGTCTTTCATATTTATTTTTTACATTACAATATACTGAGCAGCATAAAATATGAGATGCTATTCCTAATGCTTTAAAGAAAGTCTTGAACATATGGCCCAAATGTAACTGATACATTGATGTCTAGCTGAGTTTATGGAAACCCTAAAACAACAACTGTGGGAGAGGTGAAATGAGCTATTCATCCTGATTTGTGTCCAGGAGTGATACTTAATAACAATGATATTTAAAATAGTTTATCAAGGAACATGACAAACAGAATAGGAGAAAAGGGCATGATACAGGAAAGACCAGGTATTGTAAGAGACAGCTTAATTTGGTGCCAAGAACAAACTATATTTGCTAAAACTATATTTTTATAAAGTTATAAATGTTCTTATATCCTTGCATACTTATGTGCTTTCCAAGTCAAGACACACAAAACCTCCAGCAGCAATGAAGCTCTGCTAAGGGAAGAATCTCAGGAGACAAATGTTTTGGTGCCACCAAAACCCACACTGGTTTAATGCACAGCCATTTACACTGAGTGGTAAAATATTTTGGTGTATCATTTGACTGAAGCCTGTTCCATCAAAGGAGCTTTCCATCCTCTCCACCACCACCACCACATTAGCCTTATTGCTCCACCAGCTTGAAGGACAGGAAGGTAATCAGGAACAGTCAACATCAGCAGATCACACACCACCAGCCCAAGTGCTTTTGATGAAGAAATGAGTGTCTGTGCAGATAACATGTAATACACTTTGACTTCTGTAAAACTGTTGACACCATCCCACACAGTGTTTTCATGCGTAGGCTGAGGAAATACCGGCTAGACAAACTGTCTTCAAGATGGGTTGAATACTGGCCAAGGCACCTCATTCTAATTAGTGTCTCAGTATCAATTTGGCAGCCAGAAACAAGCAGAGCAGCCTGGAAGCTGACAGTAGGACTGGTGGTCATCATCGTTTGCCATGACCTGGATAACAAGACAGAAGCCACCCTTGTCAAATGTGTAGTAATTAAGCAGAAAAGGTAGCGTTTGACACACTCTGTAACTAGAGTTTGAAGCCAAAGGGACATTGACAAACTTGAAGATTAATCTAAGAGAAGTCTCACAAAATTCAGCCAGGATAAATGCAAAGGTTTATACCTGGGGCAAGCACAAGTCAGTGAGTAAATTTTCTGAACAGCAGCCCCTTTGAAAAGGACATTTGGCATTTAGGGAATACCAGACCAATGGACACAAGGGTGCTGTGATCACAAGCACAGGAAACTGCATAATGGATCGCATTAGGAGGAATGTGGGCAGAGGAAGGCCAGATGAAGTTGCCCTGCCTTTAAGCAGTGATGTGGAGGCAAAGGGGCGATTTAACAGCAGACTACAACTCCTTGAAAGACAGTTGTAAAGGCAATGGAGCCAAACTACTCTCAGGAGTAGGAGATGGTTTAACAAAGGGCAAGAGCAAAGGGCTGCAGCTTGGGGAAGTTCACCTTGAACATGAGGACTTCTTCAGTAGGATAGTAGTGTAACACTGGAACCCACATCTGGGTGGAATGTCTGTCCTCAGAGAGTTTCAAGAATCAGCTAGACTTGGCCTCAGCTGGTCAGATCTACTGTTGCTGTAGTCCTGCTTTAATCAAGATATTGTACTAGATGACCTCCAGAGAGGTTCCTTTATTTCCTTGATCCTCTGATTCACTATTTTTCCTCCCTTCCCCTTCAACGTATTAGGAAAGTTAAATGAAAGTTCAAAAAAAAATTCCTCTCAGAATATGAAGCCATGTAAAAATTACCTCAGTATGCTCTTTTAATATAGGCACAAATCTTTTAAAATTTGAAAATAACAGGAAGACACAAGTGTGTAAAGTGGATCACCAAGATAATGTGACTTGTTAAACCTTTATTGCTTAAGACAATACATAGCAGACAATAGATTTCACTTGATACTCTTTCCTATATCCTTTACAGCAATGACAATGAGCAATCTAAATCCCTTCCTCCCTTCCTTCCTGGCAAGATCTTTACTCATCAGTTCAGTATGCAAAGAATGGGAATCACCATGACTAATTGGGAATGATTTCAGCAAACTGAAGTCCTTCAGGCACTGTTTTGTGGGAGAAGGTAGCAGAGTACATGTCTGGCCACCATCTGGAATTTAGGTCCAATATACTGGCTCAATCCCATTTTATTCAGAATTTGGGCATGACTACAAACTACACTCTTCTTTTCTTTGATTATAGATGCATTGAAATTCTCTGTTAAGGGAAAAAAAATACCCAAACATATGAGAGTTTGCTGAGGGGATATCCTATAATTTCAGCTCACTACTAGTGAAACTCTACTGGCTGGACAAGTGTCACCAGGATATTTACCCTAAATCAGTAACTTCCCAGAAACACAATTTCCCACAGCTTTGGGAACAGTTCAGCATTACTTTTTAAGATACATGCAACATAAAATTAATGTGGTGGGAAACATTACCTACATTTGATTTCCCAAGTAGACAGATAATAAACAACACAGTGAAACAGGAACCACCAGAGAAGTTTGCTCAAACAGAGAATTGGAAGTTAACACAGAGATTCTGAAAATGGGCAGTTCTGGCCTCTAGAGAGACTTTTTACAGTCTGTGTGGCCCTTGGAATATTTTCATCCAAGAGGAGTTCCCTTGGATGAGACCCTTGGAAAATATTTCCCTTTGATCTCTGGTGTATTACTCCTCTTTTGCAGCCAGCCAAAGTTTAAAACTAACTTGACTCCCCTTTGACTGATACCACTTTTACAGTCAGATACAGAATTAGTGCAGCAGGGATCAGAAAGACCCCAAGAAGCACTGCAAATAATCAAAACACTGCTCATGTTGGGCAGTGGAAAAATGAAAATCTTGGATATGTCCGGAAGAGACTTGTCTCATCAGCACCAGATGCTTAGACAGGCATGGGCTATGGAGAGAATCACAAATAAGTGTAGAACTCACAGTTGCACAGAAGACAATGCAACCCGATCAACTCATACCACCTGGGAATCTGGGCTCTGAAGACTGAAGTCATAACAATGGAACTAAAAATAAGTTCCCACATACTGGCCCACTCATCAGCACTGTATCTTGCCTTAGTGAAGCTGGAGATCTGCTACTAATACAGGCTTCTCTGCCCTAAATCATTTATTTTGGCAGCTCATAAAATATGGAAACTCTAACACTCAATATTCCCTGCTCTCTCATGATTACTGTTCAGGGACAGACTTTTTATATCAAACAGAAACTTAAAGATTGTGGCATGTTATCAAAACCATAATGAAATCTTGTGCAAGCACAGTAATCAGAGAGGGCTATTTGTCAAGACATACTGTAGAGAAAAACAAAATCCCACAGTAGAAACAGGAGTGCTTGCTCTGCCGAGAGATACTGTGAAAATGAAGTGAAGCTCTTTTTTTCCTCCTCCTTAATCAAAACTCAGTATGAAAACAAAAACCTTACCAAATAACTTTTGCTGATAAAAAAAAAAGTTGGCTGGAAAGGAGTAGTGCATAATTTATACAGAAATAACATTAAAAGGGGGATTGTTCACATAGATATTTCTGAGTGTGTGATCAAAAATTTTGGCCCTGGGGGGAGCTCATGTTACTGCCACTACTGGGTTGAGGCTGGATTTTACCCTCTCTGTGAGACAATCAAAACCTGGGAAGCTGCTCAGGGAATGAAGGTGTGGGCAGATCTGATATTACTTAGGAAGTCCCTGGTGAGGGCATGCCTGTGTTTTGACCCCACCTGCTGCGGGAGGTTACCCGTTCCATCCACAAAATATCTGTAGAGGTTTAAACTTGACTCATTTCTTAATGAAGAGAAGCACTGGAGGGGGAG
This sequence comes from Leptocoma aspasia, assembly GCA_013399835.1. Lineage (NCBI taxonomy): Eukaryota > Metazoa > Chordata > Aves > Passeriformes > Nectariniidae > Leptocoma > Leptocoma aspasia. The sequence continues at coordinate 1,293,124 of VXAX01004837.1, forward strand.
TTACGTGCTCTGGGATCTCCTCCTGGCTGTGCTATTGATTTGCAAGCCAGAGGCCTACTCAGTAAATCAGGGATAACATTATTAAGTTACTTAAATGGACTGTTGGGATGTTAATTACCCAGCACATTTGCAGTCAGTCTGCCCTTCTGAAAATTAAGCCACTCAGCTGTCTAAATGATGCTTAACTCTGAGTGCAAAGATCAAACACTTCCATTTAAATGTCCCCATTCTCAGCTCCACAGGCTTTCATAGTACTGTTATATTTTCAAATACCATCCCATTTCTAGAAGAGGAGGGCATGGTTAGGTCAGGATTATGTTTCAACCAGAGATCTGTAAAGAAGATCTTAAAAGAAACAGTGCTATCTAGTGTTATTGTTCACACAGTCACACAAGCACTGAATTACTGTGTATGTAAATGCCGTTGAGTACAGGGCAGAAAGGGTGTGTGGCTACAGGGCTATAACAGGATTCTTTATTTTTGATCATAAGTACCATCTATTATTGTGGCAGAGCAATACAAGGTTAGTACCTGTCAACAAGACAGCTGGCGGCCTCTCTTTCACTGACAAATGTTGAGTGCAGCTGTGCTTGTCACAAGCTTAGGCTGTAAACAGGAGCTGTGGCTTTAACATCATTCTGATTTTTCCACTCCTCATAATTGCTGCTTCTACTTCCTCAGGAGTGGTGCCCAGGTGGAATCCTGAAATCTATTCAAACACAGAGAACAAATTAGCTCCTAGAGCTACTTGGCCTTGTAGGCACCTAAATTCGTTAATTCATCTGCATCAGTTGAAAGAATTACAAGTTCTTAATTTTAGCTACACTTAGACCCTCAGATGTTGCTTCATTGGTGGACAACCTCAGACAGAGCTGGGCTTTCCATGTTCTTCACGGTAACATCCAATTTTTGCAGCAGTGCACCCTCCAGTGAGGAAGTGGATATGATTATTTCCTAGGATGGCATGATGGTCTCATGGTCAGGGCGATTGCCAGAGCTGCAGTTCCATTATCTATAAGCTAAATGATTCATGACTGCAGGACTCCTGTTTCTTGGATTTCAGGGTGATATGGAAAAGGTGACAGCTGGAACTAGACCCTCCCAGTTCCAAGAGGTGTGCATTGTAGGAAGAAAGCAGTCACACCTAGAACGAAGTACTTTGTATTTTGTATTTGTACCTGCCCCATGATAGTCTTTTAGTTTTGCCAAATTTAATTATGTGACCAAGATTAATCTGAAATACTAACATGAAAAGAGAAAATGTAAGACTCAAATCTAAATAGTGTAGGACAGCAGGTATCAGACAGAATCCACATTTTTAATTCAGAGCACTGTGAACAACAAATCCATTGATAGGAAAGGTCTTCACCTTCATTTTTCTATCTAAAAATGTAAAGATTAATAGTTAGCAAAGAGGAGTATAAGAAAAGGATAAGAAGACAAAAACTTCTTTGCTTCCCTACAGAACCTTCAAAGTGAGACAGCTAGAAACACCCTTCCGACTCATTGTCCTAAATCCGTATTTGTTCTCTTTTCCTTGATAAATATTTTATTTGTTTTACTTTTCTTCACACTAAACTCTATGACCAGTGGTGCTCTGTCTTCATATCAGCTCCTGATTTTACCTTGTACAGTTGTACAAACCTTCACAGCTTATTTCATGTCTTGTTTTGTCTCCATCTGTCACTCTGGATGCCTTACCAAAGAGCAATGCTGCTTTAAGCCAAAATTCCAAAGACAATTTATCTACAATGACAAACTAGAGGTGAAGCTGAAAGGTAAATAGATCTTTACTGTTGTTTGGATTTGGGTTTTCTTAAAGCACATGATTCACATATGTTATGTTTATCAAAGCTCTATCAAAGGACTTGTTACGAAGCTTTCTCCATATATCCCAGGGATGCACCTAGGAGGGCTTTGAGGTAAGTTGTGAACTCATTCTGCCTGACACCTATACCAACCCCAAGTGAAGCAGGTGCAGATTCAGTGTGCAGCTATAACTGGTGCTGCTGATTTGGAGCTGAATTGAGCTGTTCAGCTGGCTTGAATCACCCGCAGAGGCGCCCATGAGACTTGTTTGGCAGCTGTAGGTATCCACAGCATTAGTGTCAGCATCTGAGTCAACCTTCTACACTGTTTTTGGAATCAGTGGGGAGATAGAATCTCCCTTCGGGGATCCTGTCTTTCTAAACTGAATGCAAAGGAAGCCTGTGCAATTCTATGTCCAATTTTCCAGGCTCAGATAACAGTTCCTGGATGTGGATATGAATGTATCTGGCATTAAATGGTTACACAGGTGGACCTCCATTTATAAACCTTTTGCTCAGAGCAGTCTGCTGTGGTGAGCTAGAAAACATCCAAGCATTTCCTCCACCGTGGTACTTATTGCATTTTGAATGTCCAGCAAAGCACAGACATGGCTCTGGCAGCAGCTGCAATAGTGGCAGTTTCCATCACCCTTGCTGGTTATGGTAAATTTTCCAGCAGTGCACTCTTCCTGCTGTGAGGTGAATGGACATTATATCACCACTTTATTAACAATATGTGATACATGAAAGTTAATTAATACTTCGGTATTAAAACTGCAATTAAATTTCCATACTATTGAGTAACTCTCACAGAAACCATTTTAAAAGATGCACATATTTATCTCTGCAAATAATTAAATTATTTCCTCCAGTGGTGCCAAATGAAATATTATATATAAAAATCTGGAAATATTATTTCCTTTAAATTTTCTGTCATAGTGTTTTATTGATCTCTTTCTTATCATTGCACCACTATGAAACATCTCTGTTTTTCCTTCAGCTCACCATCAGTTCCCATTTGAAAAGTCTGTAAATTCTATGCTCCTCTAAAATCTATAGGTAATTGATTCCAGGAGTATGTGTCCACAGCAAACTGTGTAGCTGCAGTTCCACTTCATTTAACAATATACAGTTCTTTGTTAGGTAGAGATCAAAGAATATAATTTTATTAAGTTTTATTTGCCAGATTGGAAAAGAATGGGCTTGTTTTATTCAAAAAAAAAAAAAAGAAAAAAAGGGCAGGCCAAATGTTTTTCTAATAGAATATAGAGTGCAAAAGGAGGTAAAACAAAACTAAAAGCAATTTATATATATCTTGAAGTAATTTTCAACCAACAACAGCCTTAATATATACTGCATTCAAAATATTTTTATCATTACCATAGAGCAGTGTCATTACAGAACAATAGTAAGGGAGAAAAAGTCTTGGGAAATGCAGAAGTAAACAAATATTTGCTACAATGTGTAGCTCAGGAGAAAAAGAGTTGGAGAAAAAATAAAAAGCGAGGTTACGTTTAATTCTGTGTCACACTTCCATACCTCTGACTTCATGCATTTGAACAACTTTGAGTCAAAGTGACTTTGTGTCTCTCAGAACTGTCAATTAAAATGTGGAAGTGTCTGCAGGATCAGGTCTTGCCTGTGGAGAGGATGCCTAAAGTCTGGGAGCAGGGAAATGATGGCTTAAGCACAATGTAGGACATCACTTCTGAAAACACATGGTCCTTGTACATCTTTTTTTTTTTTTTTTTATTAAAAGAAAACGTTTCCACAATTGTTTAAAGATCTTTACTGAAAGTGTTTGAAAAACAGTTGAGATGAAGAATAGATTAAATAGAAAAATCAAAACAGGATGTCCTGGAATGTAGCTGCCAATAGCAGCTTTGTTTTGGAATGGAGAAGTTCTCATCTTTTCTTTGGTACTTTATTGCTTCTGTTTTAGGTTTTGGGAGGCCTGGGTATTTGTTTCTGCTTAAAAGCTTGGTAAAAATAAAAAGCAGAGTCCAGCCTTCCTTCACTGTAAATTAAGTGGTTTTGGAATGTGCAGTCATCTAAAAAATTTGACAGTGATGTGTACCATGGAACAACTTAAATAATTTTGGATATTGACTCTAATAAAGTTTATTTAGCTAGTTTATTATTCTGTGGGACAAAACAGCATAATCCCTGATACTCATTTATTTTATAAGGTCAGTTTTTTAGCTCTGGTTTCTTTAATATGACGTTCATGTTCAGAGTGTGTAGAGTTAAGAAATTGGACTAATTATTGTACAATGGGGCATTATAATTAGAGCAGATAACAGCTGCTTGCTCAAGAGTTTCAAAACAAACAAACAACAAAACAGTAAACAAATAAATAAATCCTGACAAAGTGCAAGTGGTTGGACAACAAATTGTTTTTTGCAATTTTGTGTTGAAAAATCTAAGCAATATGAAGACAGTACACACTTTGAAATGAAAATTTTGACATTTTGCATTTCTTTGTATTGAAATGACTTCTTAAGCCATTTTTCAAACTGTCCAGAATTCAAGATCTCAATGATTATTCAGTTTTATATAACTAAAGTGTTCAAAAGTAAATATTAACGAATCATTATTTAATTTTTCTTTTAATCAAAGAAATATTCCACTTTCAGATTGAAAAATATCCAAGAGGAATTTCCTTACATTCTTTTCATAGACCTCTAACATCTTTGAAAAACTCAAAGTGAACATCAAACCAAGGCAAATAAATTGTTTTGCAAAATGTGCTGTGAAAACAAAAAATGATGTTAACTTTGTCTGTCACTGTGCCAGGATGAAAACTGTTTCATTTAATGCCCAACAAAAGTAGGTTTTTTTTTTTCTTTCCCAGCATCATCTAGAAAAGACAGTTTTTATTCTCTTTTGTTTAATTTTTATTTCAGATTTATTTTTGTTAAGCAGAATGTTACGATACCTGGTTTTGGAGCATGCTTAACATCTCTTTCTATTGTTAGTATTTTCTATGTACCTTGCTTTTATTTTCTCAATAAAATTGGCAGAACAACAGGAGTATTTGGCCAAAACTGGAGATAACTACACATCATTAAATTAGCTAAGTCTGAGTATTATTAATTAATGTAAGTAATCATGTTTGACATGTTCTATTGCAATGCTGTTTGTGTGTATGTCAGGCTAATTTTCACAGTATTCTTTGGGGTGTTTTTTGAGCAAAACAAACTGGGAAATAGAAGTCTGTATTAATTCCTGCTCATTTTAGAAATATAACATGGAGTACTTACGGTATGTGTGCTTTAGGATCACAGTTTCCCTGAGTTCTGTCTGTAGTAAAAGAAGATAGACAGGAGCTACCAGAGAGAGGTTGAGCCCATAGAAGGCCTATACCAAAGTAGCATATAAAACAGAAATGTTTCTGGAAAGGAATATAGAGGAAAAAAAAGAACAAGTAAAAGAAAAGAAAAAAAAAAGAAAAAATGAAAACAAGAAAAAAGAAAAAAGTTATAAACACACCAAAAATTGACATTGTTTTGTGATATAAATCTTTGGTTCATGTGCAGTTTGATCATTGTGTCCTCATCCCCTCATCTCTAAGAGATTATAGCAACCTAATTAGAGAGAGACAAGGAAGATAAAGTGAAAATACTTCTGCCAAAGAAACATGAAATTTGGCTTAGAGTCTTCGGTCTGAGGAAGATCTTGCAGAAATATGTACTATTATGTCCCTCAAAGAAGTTGAACTTGGAGGAGATGGTCACCATGCCTCATTTTTTTCAAGAAGGGATTTTGCCAAATGATATAAACCCATGGCAGACTTGAAAAAAATAGTGGGGGTATGTAACAGTAAGAAATAAAATGTCAGAACTCACTGCACTGTGATGCAGGAGCAGGTTCAGGAGATCAGGCACACTCATGGCATAAAAATAATTCAAAGCCTGCTCTTAGATATTGGGCTCTGGACTGTATGGATGTTTGATCTGACTCACTCTTATCCTCCTGGGTTTGTTTTTCTGAATAGGTTTATGTGGCCCACAAGTGAAGGGCATAGGAAGCTTTAACTCTGGCTCTGTAATGTTCAGTAATGTTTCCAAAGGTGATGAAGTCTTAAAGCACTGCCTTGCCTCACTTAGAAAATCTGTGGTGCAGCAGGGCAACTCACTCCAAGACTATAGCTAGCAACCAAAGACATCCATCATGTCTGAACAACATTTTTTTTTAACTTACACAACTTTTTCCTGGAGTTCAAACAATTATTCACAGCATGGAAAGAGGGCATCTGCAGTCACTTGGAGGATTTGGTCTCCTGCATGGCCATATGAGACACTTCAGTCAACTTGTGGGCACAAACATAATTTCAGAATTTCATGTGTATATATCTATGTTATCATATTCTTTCACTGTGAAAGCAGTAACTACTGTATGTGGTAAAATGATATATTGTTGTCCGCAAAATGTCTTTGGCAACAGGATGTTCACTAGCCTTGGAATTTTGCCTTGTATAAATATTTTTAATCTACTCCATGTAGGCATATTTTGGCTGCAAAATAAAGGGTTTTGGAGATTAATATATCCAAGCTCAGTTCTGCTTATACATCCTACATACATCAAGGTTTTATTGAACTCTGCATCTAGAAACTTTGCAAAGCAGCTGTTTTGGTTTTTTTCTTTTTTATTTTGCCTCCTTTACTCAAAGGGGGATTATGACTATATCCTATTTTTATACTCTACAAATGTAGTAATTTAATCTACAGATATATTTTCCTTCTTAATATGTAATCTATATAAAGTATGTACAAATTTATGGTCATTGCTTTTCCTGTAAAGAATATTATTGGCCTCTTTTCAAATGTCCACATTTTCCCAAGGACTGTCCAAATAGCTATTTATCAATGAATAAAGACTACAACAATTATTTGACAGTATCAAGTACCTTTCAGCTGAGTACCTCAATGCTCTTTTCAACTATGTATTCATCCTCACCACGCCCTAGGGAGATATCTTTCACCGGTCTGTTTTATTGGCACAGTGACTGGGCCTCAGGAAGGTGCATGCCTGGTTTCAGGTCTGAGAGTCCATCAGCCAAAGGCAAAAACACAGCCCAAAGCTTCTGCCCCATCACTGCTCAGTGGAGCAGTGGGTTCTCTTGCTGGTAAAACTTCTGCAAGAAGAAATGTAAGAGAAGGCTAAGATGGTTGTTCTGCCCGGCTGCACTTTGCCATTTCTTTGTCAAGAGAAATTTATGCATATACATAAGTATACACCTGTATCTCATGCAACCATTTAACCCATAGGTAAGTTGTGTAGGTTATCTTTCTGCTGCACTGCAAGTGGTGCTGGCTTTCTGAGATTGTCAGCCTTATGCTGGAGAAGATGACAGGTAAAGTGTGAGTGCCCCCACACCCCAGCCCTTGCTGCCTGAGCACAGACAGCAAGGCTCACTACAAGAAAACAAAACTGCTGCTAGTGGAGGGGTGAAACAATTTAACAGAGAAATGGGGTGTTTCCCCAATTCAAATATCAACAGTTCTACTGAGAATACAGGAATAGCTTTCAGATGAACAATAGCCATTCACATCTTTGTCCAATTTCTGCCTCAGTCTGGATGTGATAAGATGTCGGCAAATGCCAGTTCAAAATACAATTTAACAGCTGCCTAAAGTGCCACAAGTTTAAGTCAAACCTCATTTGAGCAAAAAATGTGTTTCCCACTTCTTGCAGAGCTGGAAGTTGTTGCTTGCACTGGTGGTATGTGCTTTTCTTCATGTAGCACTGTATACATTTCAAGTGTAATACAAGTAATATTAATTGAAAGAGACTGTTGGATCTTTTATTTATACTCGCTACCACATGATTATTTTCAGAAGTTTGCTAGAACAATTAATCTGGTTCTCCTGTAAGTTTATATCTCATTTCAGAGCACCAGACTGTCCTCGGTAGCACAGACACACATAGAACATCTTTAATTGGAAATGAAAGGCTGACACTGACACCATCCCCTGCCCCTCCCAACCCAGCTCCATGGCCTTCCTGATGTGAGTGTGAGCATGCAGGGGTGGGAGAAGGACCCTCTTCCCTCCCGCTCTCCTGCCCCAGAATTCAGCAGAGTAGTGAAAGTACCTTTTTCATGCTTTCAGCAAACTTTTGTCTGAGCTCACGTCCCTAGGAACAAAAAACAGGTGGAGGAGCTGCAGCAGAGACTAGAAGCAGGTTTCTAGAAATGCAGAGTAATGCAGAATGAGAAACAGGGCAGAGCTGTTGCTCAGCAGATAACAGTGCCACTTGGAAATATTGTGGTAACCAAGAGATGCTGTCTTTAGAGTGGTGAGGCAGTATGTCCTCAGTTTGACATTGCCATCACTGTTGACTCAAAATCTGTCATTCTCCATGGACTTATGGCCTAATATATCCACTAGCCGGGAAAAAGGAACAAGAACACCATGTGACATTGGAGTGACAGATGTAGACTGCATTTTTTTTTTCTGTGATAGAGAAAATAAACTCAATTCTTCAACTTTTCATAACAAATCTCTTTATTCTTTTTCAAATCTTCTCTCACTGTATTTAACTTTACTCATCTTGTGCATATTTGCGTCCTCCTTGAAATCCAGACCTCATCACGTTATTTTATCTGAGACCTTGTAATTTTCAATTAAGTTATCTGCCACAGGTTGTATGACTTTCTGCATAACTTCTTCTGGAGTAAGACCTCAAAAGCATCAGGCTGAAGATTAAAAGGCACAAGATTTCTATAGCCCCAGAGTTACCTCCTGCTGTACTGATGGGATGCAGAATCATGGAGGGGGGTTGGATTTGGGATCCTATGGCAGTCTTGCAGCTATAACAATTATCACATTCAAATGAGCTGTTTGTTTATGGGACAGAGAAATATTATCTTCCCTTAAAGATTATATTAAATTTCTTCTTATTCCCCAGGGCCTCACCCTGCTCTTCCTGCGTGGTTTCCCACAAGAGAGGAGTGATCTGGACCATGAAATGGATGCTATTTTATTAATGGTTAGCTTCATGTGTTTACAACGTGCTAATGATAGTAAAGCATAGGAAGTCTTTAAATTAATGCTTTTGCAGAATGAGCCACTGTGTACATAGAGACATTTTTCTTCCTGATGCTGCCCTTTTAGAACACAGTTTTCCCTCTAAATCATTTCTACCATAACTTCACCAACAATAAGAGCAAACTACAGGCCTATCCCACAAATGTGGAAAATTTCCAAATAGAGACCAGTCTTCATCAAAAGTGGTTTCCAAGCCGTGCCACAGAACAGCTTCTCTATCCAAAAGGGAGGTTATAATATCATGTAACCTCATGTGACCATTGCTGGCTGATTAATGATGGCCACTCTTACACACTGGGGACATTGGAAGTGTTGGTCGTAGCTCTCCTCCTTGATCTCTGTCCTTGTTCCTCCCCATCTCTGTTTTACCACCACAGATGATGGAAATAATGCCCTCACACTCCCATTGTGATATTTTGAACTGAAAATACTTGGTCTTGCCTTACAGGCCTTTCTGGATACATTTTTCCTTAGCTTGACTTCACTTATTACACCCTTCAGGATGTTATAACATTTCATCTTCCACATTTTTATTTATTATGTGACAGTGCTGGCTTTGCTCCTTTGGCTGCACAGGATACACATTTTGTGCCCCAGGAGTCACCAGGGATCATGTGACTGTTCCAGTAACAGAGAATGCAAATAATCCAAGATGTAAGTACAAAAGTGAGGATTAAACTCTTAAGACCTTGCTTTATACTCACAGTCCTCCAGCTTTCATACCAGTGCTCCTGGCTGGAGTCTAGTACTAAAAAACGCTAGTGTTTTGTTCAACAGGAAAGATTCAGAATAATATTGTCTTTTTGGTTATACATGTGTAATTGAACAGTACATATTTCTGTGGTCTAAGTAGTTATGTTTCACATAATCTGTAATAATTAGCAAAGCCTTGTTGACCTATAGCACTCTTAGCTGCAAAGCAGAGTGTGTGAATTGCTCCTTGAGGAAAATCCACCCTTAATGTAATTCCATTAACTTCATGCCCTTGAGATTTATTCTGATATCTACCAACAACATCAAAGGTCTTGGATAATTAAAGTGTAGAATAAAAATTACCCTTTTCCATCCCTTAAAATTCCACCCAGGCCAGAAGGGAAATCCCCTGTGGTTTTTATTGTCCCTTCCCATAAGGATAAACAACCTTCTCTGAGAACTCTTGTCTTTACCCACTGTGACAGTTAAATGGACACTGCTGGGTTAAAAGTAATGCTCCCAATTCTGATTCTTATTTGCACTAATATAAATCACTAGTAGCTCCAATGCAAGAAAATGAGTTACAATGGAAAAAAAAAAATCTGTATAGGTGGGAAGAAAAACAGACTCTCATATTTATAGCAAAGGAAAGAGCACTATCTATTTGTTATCTACAACCTGTCAGACTCACAGAAATCTATTGGTTCTTAAAATTTACTTACCAGTTTTTATGGTGTTTTACTCAATATTTCTTAAACTTCTTTCATAAACTTACAGAGTTTACATATTTCAATTATATTTTGTTTCCATTGCATAGCTAAAAAAGAAATACTTTTCACTAGTTCTGTAGTATAATAAATAACATTCTTTAAAACAGTCATATCGGGGTAGTTTTCTACTATGAAATTAAGGATTCTACTACTTTAAGCAGTGGAAGACCACTACATGTTCCTGTCCCAAATAACATGTTGCTATCAAAATCTGAGAGGCTTATATGAAAGTTTGGGTAATCCATGTGCATCATTTCAGTAGAATTTCTGTGCCATCAACTATATGAGATTAAGTTGAAATTTTCTTTTGTTGGGAAGATACCTTTACTTAAAATCATTGAAAACTTCACTGCCTTTTGGAAAGTTAGAACTATAAAACTACCCCATGGAAAAGAAAATCCATGTAAAAAAAATTTTTTGTCATAATGAAGATACTGAAATTGGAGGTTTGAAATTTGCATGATCAAATAATTCTTGGAAGATCACCCTCTAAGCCTCAGCCAAGGTTTCCACACTGCTCAACCCCACCAGCACCAGGGAAGGTCAGGACCTCTGGAGGCTGGGGCAGCCCTATCAACATGAGCCTTAGAAGAATAAACAATTTCTGGTCCAACAACAACCTGTGCGGGTTGGCATGGTAGGCTTCCAGCAAGACCCTGTTTGTATTTCATCAAAACTTCATCAGAGCTGACACATTCCTATGAAATACTTCTGTTTCCCCATACTGGCATTTTCCAACAAAAGAAGTGTTTGATCGCTGGCTCCCAACCAGCTCTGTTCTGGAGCAATCTGTACAAGCTGGCCCATAAACAGTAACAGGTTATTTCCAGCAGTTTACACCTGACTGACACATACTCAGCTCTCTCTCACTATCCAAACTATTCCTCCAGGCACTTTTGTTTACAGACATATCCTTCGGGAAAGAGCATAATTTAGTCTCACTAAGAAAATATATCAGTGGTCACTGATCAATTTAATATACTTTAGAGACTAAACCAGATTAAAGTGAGCCTATTAATACCACAAAATACCAATCAATATTTGAACTGTTTATCTATATATACGCTAAAAGTGCATTAGCAAAATAGCAACATATATACAAAGCCGCCCATTGTACCCACGCTGGTCCATTTTTCTTCAGTCTACAGCTGTGCACCTAGCCCCACTGGTTGTAAAATGCCAAAACACTGCTCCTGACAGATCACACCTGCTTCAAATAACACATCTCACCCCACACTAATCTACAGCTATAGGCTGGTTTTAATGATTTTAAAATGCTGGTATTAACTCTTAATGCTCAACTAGTTTTTATGGAAGCAGCAGAGTACATTTTGTCCAGTTTTAATACAATCCCAATAAAACAGCTGGGAAATTGCAGTGCCAGAGAAAAGACATTCAAATCCACCATTTCCCTTATTGTAATAATAATCAGCTTGACAAAGTCAGATAGTAAAGCAGATTGTAGCACTTTGGGGCTTTTTATACATATATTTAATTATATTGTTAAGTTCCCCATTTGAAAGCAATTAAAAAATACTTTCAGTTCAAGATTATAAAACTACCCACTTCTGATTTCAGCCTGACATTTTTATTGGTAATCTGAGTTATAACATGCTCAGGTTCATTCCTCCTTGATTGGCTGCTGAGCTTTCTGCCAGAATTTTATAGCTTTATGGGAAAGTACAGTATTTAAAACTCCTTTAAATTCATGGGCTACTCCTGCTTCTGAAAAAGCTTCTCTTGACTTCTCAGAAATGCATAACAAGAGTCCATGTTTACTTAAAAACATCTGCTTCATCCCTTTTACTTTAATATAAAAAGTGGGCTGATGTTTTCCACGTTTTCCATTGACTGTCTCTGGAGGTGTTTAAGTAAAGAGCGGATGCAGCAATCAGTGGCATGGTCTAGTTGACATGGTGGTGTTCAGTCAAAGGTCGGACTCAATACATTCAGAGGTCTTTTCCCACCTAATTATTCTATGATTCTGTAATTCTACCCTCTTGTCAAACTATGAGAGGATTTCTTTGAGGCTAAACCAGGCTCCCCTTCTATTTGGCCACAGCCAGTGGAATTGTAGGGTGAGATGGGGTGAAAAATGGGCATCCCAGAGGAAGGGCTGACATACCATGGTAGTGCACACCAGTCCCTAGGATTTTGACTGAGGTCATAGCTACAACTTGATGTGAGCAAAGAGTGGGCAGGAGATCTCCGTGCCTGGGCCTGTTGTTGCTTTCCCAGAAGAGAATAAAAGCAGCATAAAGACCACTAGAAGAAACACAGGCACCAGAAATGTTCCTTTTGCAGTTTTACAGGGAAACTCAGATCATATAATGCCAGCAAGTGCAAAGAGCTGCTCTTTGTAACAAAGACAGGGACAAAAAAAGCACATTGAAATGGTCTAATTTTTGTTATATGGTTCTGCAGCACTTCAGTTCTAAAATTCTGTTCTGAGTTACAACTGGGGTTTTTTTTGTTGTTTATTCAGCTTTTCTTTATTCTTTATTTTCTTTATTCTTTTGCACACCGACCATTTGTCCACCTAGGAGGCAGGGGTTAGTGTGAGTAGAGAGGAAAGAGGATGCAGAGCTGCTGGCTCACATCACTGGGACTGCAGACCATGGCCAGGAGCTCTGATGGAGATGGAGCAGCTCTGCAGGGAGTCACCAGTGTGGGACCAAGGACATCAGTGTGGCATCTCCTGAGAGAGTGGTGCTCCCTCAGCATCTGAACAGAAATGGGTAAAGCTTTGGCCCAAGACAGCACAGCCGTTCCTGCTGTGTACCAGAGGATGCTCAGATAGTGTTATACACATGATATTCTGAGCAGAATGAATTGGGTACAGCCTGTACTGAGGCCATCCCTGTGTCAGGCACTTGGCACTGCTTCTGGTAAATACATAATACTGAGTGGCCACTGATGATAGATGATACTGCAGTGTGGTGAGCAGACCAAGTGAGTTTTGTAGAAGCTAACCCTCTGTCAACAAGTGAGAATCATCACACCAGACTTTTGAAACATGCTTTTGATGCCAGTTAGCCAGAGGCTTCTACCTTGTACTTACCCACACCGGCAGGCTGAACCTCAGCAACCATTTTTATGCCACATAAATGCAAGTTTGTTTTTCCAGACCTTTTAAGAAGGCAAAAATTCACAGCTAAGTCTCCCCCAAACTTAACACTGTACTTACTGAAGGAACATGGGGTGTATGAAAACATAACAGTAAGAAGCTGTTTATACCCTATAATATTATAACTCAGCTTTTGTCATAAATCTCTCTCCTTGATTGCACATACCTCCAGCATGAACTCATGGTCCTTTTGATTTTCCTCTTTATTACCCTTAGCCAACTGAGTGATGTGTGAGTTCCTGTCATGGTGCTGACTCTATTACAAAGTGCAAAGGTAATTTACATTACAGGGCTGGCAGGGCAACCAATAGCACCGTGCCTGGGAGGTGTGCAGCTCCAACAAGCCTCTCTCTTTTATGGGTGATGGGGAGCAATATTTTTTTAAAAAACAAACTATAAATTTCTGTGCATAGTCAGAGGCAAGTCCTTGGGGTGGGAAAGCAGATTTACACTTAGCCTACTAGTAGCTTCGTGAGGAGTCAGCATTTTCATTTGAGTGAAAACCCCCAAGAACAGAGCCTGAGCCACCCCCTCACTGGCTGAATTCCTTTGGCTCATCGTGGGGGAATCAGAGGAGTGGGGAAAAATAGAAAATTCATGTTTCTTTGTTCAAGAGGTTCACTGTAAACCAAGACTCCCTGGAGTCAGAGCTGCAGTTTTCACACAGCTCCATACCCTGTACTACATGGAAATTTTAATTCAGTTTGGATATAAACAAACCTTCACTCTATCTGAGTTCAGGCAGGGGCAAAAGCTCACCCAGGAGCATAGCCTGAGTGAACAGGGTCAATCTTCAGACAGCCAGGAGGAAGGAAATCCTTTCCAGGTGGCACTCAGTGGATATTCACAGTATCAGTGGAAGCAACTAATTTCAGAGGCCAGTCACCCTACACTCTCTTTATAGCCATTAAGGAGAGATAGGCACCTCAAAAAGTGGTTTAGAAAACCCCCTTTCTGCTCTTACTGTGATCAGTGCTTTGAAGAAAGCTTGCCTTTGCCTGTGGTGTACAAACATTACTCCTGCCTGAGGTAGGAGCCCATGGTTGGCCTGCTCCCATCTGCTGCTCTGCATTTGTGCCACTTCAAGGCTGGAAAATCCAAACCTCCCTGTGGCTGAAGACACAGGCACAGCATCAACCACATCCCAGGCTCTCAGACAAACAGGGATGGTAACATGAACTCCAAAGGCTGTCAGTTTTGATTCAAAATACTGCAGGATACAGCCCAATGCCCCAAATTCTATAAGCTCTAGAAGAATTTCATTTTATGGTGAAAGGTCATTTTCAAAAACAAACCTGTCCCAGGCCTTCTTCTGACAAAACCAACATTCTGACCCCAAACTTTGCACTCAGAGAAATATGCTATTGCTCTGTTCATACAGATCAATGGGAAGGGAGGAAACTTCCCCGTCTTCATATACATCCCTTGGATTTACATGTGATAGTTCTGTTTTACTTTTTAAGAAGTTCAGCGATATTAAAGGCTACAGGGATACATGGGAGCCCTCAAGTCAGTTCTGTACCACATAGGGAAAAGGATTTTCCTGCATCTTCTTCAGGTTACTCATGGGCACACTGTTTTCATGCTCCAGTGAGAATGTTTAAATAATTGTTGTAAAACCTTCATTAGAACAGCTCTTCCTTGGGTGTTTGACAGCAATTTAATATTTGAAATATATTTTGAAAATATAGTGAAGTTTGATAGATACAAAATTTGGGTCCATTTGATAAAAGCTATTCAAAGCAATCAACTCCTATTTCAATTATATGTGAGTTGCATGACCAGGTAATTTTGTGAAATAGGCTCCAGCACCCATCAAACTCAAAGTCCGGTGTTTGTTGAACTTCAGAGGAAACAGTGTGTTGAATTGCAATGATGGTCATGTATCTTTGCTCATGGATATCCTGCACAGCTTCACCAGATGCATTTCCTAGTAGCTTGCATGCAAGACAATTCAATATCGTTTCCTCTATTGGCTTTCAGTGCACAGCTTAATTCAAGTACTTTCATAAAGGGGTTTATTTTAAGCCAGGGATATTAGGAGTGGGAATCTTTCCATAAAAGTATAATTTTCTACCCCTAGCAGAAATGGAAAAGAATTATGCTCTGCATAATTTTAAGAGAGCCTCAGCATTAATACAATAGAAACCAATGCAGCCTTCTATACTCTCACACCAAACATTTCTACAGGACTTGTTTTTGCAGCAGTAGCTGAACTCCAAAGCCATATAAATCTACCTTGTTTGTAAAACCACTGTAGGGCACTACAACACAGGCCAAATCTTCGTTCCACTGACATCCATAAGACTGATAGCAGCAGAAGAAAGCAACACTCCCATATGTTTATTATCTCGTATTTTATGTGGCTGTCATGCTCCACTAGCTTTGCACCAAGCTGAAGTCTGACCTTCATCTTAGTACGAATGTGCAGGGCAGGGTGACTGCATGTAGGCTGCTTTATTCACCAGCCATCCCTGGGTGTTGCATTATCTCCCTCTGGGGCATGTTCTACATCTGCTTTAAGGGTGTGTTTACACTGGAGTGAGTGCAGTGTGAGTAGACATTCCTGAGAAAGCATTTTAAGGAGTATCTGAGGACTGTTTGCAGCACAGCTGTGATAGCACAGACCTCAGCGCAGACTGGGGTCCCCCATATTTGCTCAGTTTTAGGGCTAGTTTGCCTGAGCCCAAAACTGCTGGCCAGGACAATCTCTCCAAAGTCCAGGGAACTTGGACTTAGTAGGTCCACTCATGCTCTTGTTCTCTTATCCTGTGCACAGAACAAGATGGTGAGATTGCAGAAGACAGCCCATAAGCACATCCAGCATCCCACTGTCAGCAGACACCATGTACAAAATATATTTATTAAATATTGAATTCTAGACAGCCAGAAGAAAAATGCACAAACACTCACTTATCCCTAGGCTGCCTGGGCTAAGAGAATGGTCTGTTTGCCTTTCATATTGAGACCAGCCTGAGCTCTTAAGATTAGCATTTGGGAGGGTTGAAATGTTAAAGAGCCACAAGGTCATGCTTTAAAATGGGTTACTTCAGTGTGAATATCTACTGATCAGCTTATGGTTGCTTTCACTGTTGTTCATGTCCTTTATACTCCCTGGGCACTTGGAGCAACCCTCAATAATCCAGGCAAGCCAGAGTGACATGAACAAAATCGAGGGTGTTCAACAAGAAGCAGAGTGCAGACTTAGATCCTAAGCTGATGGAAGGAAAGAACATGAGCACATTTCTCTGCATGGTTCAGCTTTACTTTTAATCTGATATTCTAGTAAAATAACTTCTGTATCCTCCTCCCCGTAGCTCACACATTCCTGTGTTTGTTCATTCTGTGTTTAGTCAATGAACTGTGACTGTGACATCTCTGATTTAGAGTTTGCATCATTTTTTCTAACCTTCTTATCCATGTTTCAGCAATTGTACACAGGAGGAGACCTCGTGTGATAGGGTCTGCCTTTTCTCTTCCAACTCTCCTCAAGGTCCAGCCAAGCCTCCCAGACTGAATTCTTGTAGATGCTATTTGAAATTATATTGGTTATTCTGAGAAAACTGCACAGAAGGCACCATAGGTGATTTGAGGACACTGCCCCTCTAAAGACACTTCCTAAAGAAGAAAGTATCAAGTGTCTATCCAAGCATTTGCATCAACTATAACCAAGGCAATCAGTACCATCATAATCCTTTAAACATGATATTAAATTGGACCTGAAACATCTGTAGTCTGATTTGTTGGAGGGTGCTGAATAAGCTGGTTTATTTCTGAATACCTTGACTTCTTCACCAGTGAAACAGGGATAAAATTAATTTCCCCCATAAGTCTTTTGAGGTCCATTAATTAATAAAGATATTTACAGAAATTAAGTTTTATAAGGAATTACTTCTTATCTTTATATCCTTTTGACAAGTCCACCTGTGTTCAAAATCTGCTCTACTGGTGGAAATGAAAATTGTTGTGGCTCAAGTGTTTTTATAAATTTTATAAATCTAAATATTCAGGGGGTTATTTCTATGTTTATATCTTCATTTTCCTTAAAGAGGAAGATTTCTTTATCTGAACTTTTAAAACTGAATAATTTGAAAATTATTTTAATTAGGAACAGTGTAGCTGTGTTGTATGGAGGAGAATTCTGGCTGTACCTTTAATACTTGTAATAATTTCTTTTTATGTATCATAACAGCTCCAAACAGTAAGCAGCACATTGCTATAGCTGGCTATTTATTACACCTACTGTACAAAAGGAACCAAGTTTCTATTACTTTTTTATCCAAATAGATGTTCCTATAAACCAGATAGTTAAGTGATGTATTTATTTTGGTTTCTAGCCAAGCAGAAATATTTAAACCCTGCTTTTGGAAGCAAGAATTATCTAATCACTCGTAAGCTTTTATAATAAAACATTTATCATGGAACATTAATCCATTAGTACTTATTTTCCATCCCATCCTTTCACTAGCACCTTGCTTTGAACAAGGTTGAGTTTGGCTGTGATTTTTCCTTTTATCATATATCATAGTTACATGATGGGATACACCAACATTGAATTCAGAAAAAAATCTTGCACTTTGCTTGAACTTGGCACCCAGATGTTCTGCTTGTGCTTCCACTGCTAACAAAATAGTGCATGTGTGAGTTCTGAAATAAGTCTTCCATTGTAATGTACCAGGGTTTCGTGGATGTAAGGAGGCATGTGGAAACAGCTAAGAATAATTACCTGCTAAAGAAAAACCTGTGTTTAACTAGCTTTGTTTTTTCACAGCTTTAATTTGCATAGCACATCACCAGACTGCCACACTTAAGCTCTCTGGCATTAAAGGCAAAAAATTAAATGCTTCAGGGGAATTTTCTGCTTTATTTTGTTTTGTTTTGCCAAATTAGAGATTAAAGGTAACCCCTGACTAAAAAGTGCAGTCCCTGACTCTGTGACGACACATCACCTATGG
Source organism: Leptocoma aspasia (assembly GCA_013399835.1). Lineage (NCBI taxonomy): Eukaryota > Metazoa > Chordata > Aves > Passeriformes > Nectariniidae > Leptocoma > Leptocoma aspasia. The sequence goes on from VXAX01004837.1 coordinate 1,311,529, forward strand.
TGCTGTGTGGCTGATCAAAGGTTGGGCTTCCTCAGGCTCTTGCAGGACCTGGATTTCAAAGCCACTGCTCAACACAGTGTCAGCTCAGGACCAGAGGGTGACACGTCCTCTTACAGCACAAAGCCAACGAGAGGAAGGGGAGCACTCAGGGAACTCCACAGTCTCATTCCATTTTCTTCAGCTCCCCTTGAGAAGAGAGAAATAAACAAAGAAAAGGAAGGTGAGAAAATAATGAAAAACCAGGTAGGAAGGTCTTTGAGGAATAAAAACCAGAATGTCTGTGCAACTGAGAAGTCTCTGCTTATCTATGGCCTTTGTGTGCTGCTGTTCCAAGCAGCAGCTGGATGCCCAGGGAGGTAGGTAGGTATCTATCTCTGGAGTTATCTCTGGAGTTCATGACAGCTGCATCTCTCCTCCATTCCCCAGAGTGTGCTGGGACCAGGAACAGTCCATGAACCCAAGATCATTCCCCTTCACACATCTCAAACATTGCACAACATTGATGCCGTGTGCCCCTAGATGGGGGTCTGTAGGCTGGTGTCAAAGAGAGGCTGCTGCATTTGTTTCCCATTTCTATTAAGAAATGTTCCATTTGTTAGCCAAAAAACCCACCACTTTTTGTAGCATACATCACAGAATGTATGAAACATCAGAGCCAAATCCTGTGAACTCTGGGTGTAATCTTTACTGCTGGAGTAGATCTTTTGCAACCCATAGGTGTAATAAATACTATGTCAAGCTTTTACAGAACAAGAGCCAAACTATGATTAATTGTAGCATTGGAAGACCCTGATTCACTCCACCTCTCTTTGCAGATTTAACTCAGGCCTGTGTCGAGTGCTGCTTTGAGGCAGGCTCCATCTCAGGAAGATGAGTGACTTGAGTGACCACAGTGATTTTTGAGGCTTGGGTAAGTCAAATAAAATGTACTCACAGAAACAAGCTGTGCACTGGAGAAAATTACTCCTGGGAAACAAGGAAAAAAGGAGGAGAGGATTTTGAAGACCAAGCATTGTTTCATTATTCAGATATAAACTTTCCCTGCTGGTTGTTAATAGATAGGTGAGAGCGCTGTGGTCTCTGTGGTCCCCAGAGGAAAGTGCCTGTCACCCTGTGAAAGAGCCTATCGCCCTGTGCGGGCTTAAGGTGTCACAAAGAAATTCCTTGTACATTTCAGACTTTAATCTTCATTACAAGTCTCCCCTATGATTTTGGAAGAGAATAAATTTGTGGCTTTTCACTGTAGGTTTTTAATCCTCAGATAATTAATGTGCATCCTACACCTGTACCTCCCATAGAGCTTCTGTGGATGTTAGAAGGAATTTTGTGTGCAAAGACAGATGCAATGCACGTTCAAAGAAAGCAAGCTGGTCACTGAGCAAAAGTCCCTAAAAAAATCACTTTGAAAATTATTTTTAGTGTCCAAGCATTTAAAAGAATACAACAATATGGTCATGGTTGGAACATGAAAAGTCAACTCCTTAATAAAGTTACATTTTCTTAACTTATGCCAGTAATTCTTTCCTACTAATCTATGTGCAAGTTTTATCTTTGCAATACAGGACACATATATGCACAAGACTATATCCCTATACCTCTAAAAATAGGCCTATCCTTTCAGATTACTTGTATTTTCAGTATTCTAATGTTTATATTTAAAATACCCTTCCTTTTTTTTTTATGTATGCTTCATTTTTTTAATAGAAAAAGCTCTTCAGATTTTTTTATCATCGGTAATTCAAAGTTATATTAAAAAATTATGTGGCTTGAATATCCAGATATTACTATTAACAGAAAAAAAAAAATTTTCTTTCTTCCCATTGGGAAAACAGTAACTGCTTTCTCAAACCAAGTTATCAGCTCAAGAATCTGAGAATTTCTGTCATTAAAATGGTATTACCTCATTTTTTAAGTTCATTAAGTGCAGGTGCGTGTGTAAGCAATCTGATGGAATTCCCTCAGCACCTACTGAGCCAAAGATTAGTTCAGCACTTGTGTCAAAATGAGTAGCATCAGGAACACCCTAACTTTTGAAGCTGGGGGCTGTTCCAGTGGGCTGCTCCAGAAGGCAGGAAGATGTAATGAAGTCAAATTCAAATCACCTTTCTTCTTCTCGAGTCAGACTTACTTGTATAAATAACAACATGTAAAATAATATGTTGTGAAATATTATACAATAAATATGAAACAATGGAGTGCAATACAATAAAGAGATCTAGCATTATTGAAGAGTTATGAAACTAGAAACTGAACTTTCTACCAGTTCTTGACACTGGGACACTATTAGGAAAACCTCTTTGGTCATCATATCTTTTGATGAGCCTTCTGACTTCTCCATGCTTTGCTGGAGGACATTCCTGCATGATACAGGATGTATCATGGACCCAGTCTGGTGCACAATTGTCCTGAGAGATGTTTATAATATATGAGAGACCATTCAGAGGGACCTTGACAGACTTGAGGGTTGAGCCCATGTGAACCTCATGAAGTTCAACAAGGCCAAGTGCAAGGTCCTGTAGTTGGGTCAGGGCAATCCCAAGGACAAGTCCAGGTTGGGTGGAGAATGGATGGACAGCAGCCATGGGGAGAAGGACTTGAGAGTGATGGTGGACAAAAAGCTCAGTATGACTTGTCAATGCATACTCACAGCCCAGAGAGCCAACTGTATGGTCATGGAGATCAGGAGAGATGCCTGAGGACTAAAAGAAAGCAAATGTCACCCCATTCTTCAAAAAAGGCAAGGAGGAGGATCCAGGGAACTACCTGCCAGCCAGCCTCACCTCAATCCCTGGAAAGGTGATGGAACAACTCATTCTGGAGGCTGTCTCTATCCACGTGGATGGTAAGAAGGTGATCAGGAGTAATCATGGATTCACTAAACATGAAATCATGCTTGACCAATCTGATTGCCTTCTAAGATGAAACAACTGCCTGGATGGATGAAGGGAGAAAACCAGATATTGTCTACCTCAATTTCAGCAACACTTTCAATGCTGTGTCTCACAACATCCTCATAGGCAAACTGAGGAGGTGGATTAAGGTGGGTTGAGAACAGGCTGAACAGCAGATCCCAGAAGGCCACAATCAGTGGCACAGAGTCCAGCTGGAGATCCAATACTGGGCCCAGCATTGTTTAACTCATTCATCAGTTGCCTGGATAAAGGGGCAGAGGCTGCCTCAGCAATTTCCCCATGACAGAAAGCCAGGAGGAGCAGCCAAAATCTCAGACAGCTGTGCTACACTTCAGAGGGACTGTGGCAGGTTGGAGAGATGGGCAGAGAAGAACAATCTGAAATTCAGGAAAGGCAAATGCAAGGTGCTGCATGTGGGGAAGAAGAATAACCCCAGGCACCATTACAGGCTGGGGGCCAACCTATTGGAAAGCATCTCTGTGCAGGTGACCAAGCACTGGAACAGATTACCCAGGGGTCGTGGAGTCTCCCTCACTGGAGATATTCAAGAACCATCTGGACACAGTCCTGTGCCATGAGCTCTGGGATGACCCTGCTTGAGCAGGAAGGTTGGACCAGATGACTGTGGTCCCTTCCAACCTCACCCATTCTGTAATTCTGTGATTCTGTGTCCTGGGCTGCATCAAAAGTAACATATCTAGCAGGTCAAGGAAAGGGATTTTTGCCCCCTACTCTAATCTTGTGAGACCCCACCTGGAGTACTGTGCTCAGCTCTGAGCCTCCCAACATAAGAAGGACATGGACCTGATGGAGCAAGTCCAGAGGAGGCCACAAAGATGATCAGAGAACTGGAAAACCCCTTCTGTGAAGGCAGGCTGAAAGAGTTGGGGCTATTGAGCCTGAAGAACAGGAACCTACAATGGAGCTGGAAAGGGATTTTTTAAAAGGGCCTGTTGGGATATGATGAGAGGTACTGGCTTTAAACTGAAAGAGAGTAGGTTTAGATTAGATGTTAGGAAGAAATTCTTTACTGTGAGGGTGGTGAAGCACTGGAACAGGTTGCCCAGAGAAGCTGTGGATGCTCCATCCCTGGAAGTGTTCAAGTCCAGGTTGAATGAGACTTTGAGCAACCTGATCTAGTGGAAGGTGTCCCTGCCCATGGCGGGGGGATTGGATCTGGGTGATTCTGAAGGTCCCTTGAAGCCCAAATGATTCTGTGATACACGTGCACATTGGAAAAACAGACTCATTTACAGCTGACCTTCATCAAGGACAAAGGGGAGGCTTATGATCATGCAGGCCTCTTACTCATCATCTTTATGACAGAGAAACTTAACCTTCCAGGACATATGAGCATAGTGACAGACCTCAGTGTCTTCTGAATAACAATTCAAATGCGCATATTTGATTAGCTTTTTGCACTCATTAATTAAATACTTATAGAAAACTTTACAGAGGTGCAAATGTTTGCTAAAAATAGCCCTTATCACATTCTTCTTATCATAGAGTTGAATAGGGAACAAAGCAACACTGATAGTTGGTAGGTCTCAGTCTTCCAAGAAAATTTAAGTATATTTTACTTCTGTGCTTTCCCAGCTACAGGAAAGGTAACTCCTTTGGGATTTATCCTTTATTAGACTATTGAATGTGACTACAATCACAGGAAATACTGCATACTTTTGTCTGTATGTACATAAAGACATTACAGGACTTCTTATATGGGGGGTATTGCTAGCACTGTTAAAATATGAAAAAAAATCTCACCACTTAAAAAAAGCTGCATGGAAAAAGCAATCAAAATTTCCTAAGCAATACTATCACATAATTAGATTGTCTGGCATAAGCTTAATACATGAAATGTCCTCAGTTCTCATGCCATTCACTGTCTTGATTAAGGAAGGAACTAAAAGACCAGACTTTTTCCATTGCTAAATTTTCCATTGTGAAATTTGACGTGTTCATGACTGCAGAAGCTCTGTTAATCAATAAATCACTAGACAACTTTGATTAATTAACTAGTCAACAACTCATAAGACAGTTCAGTCAGAACATCTGCATTTCCTTTTGTCCTATGTGATTTTTTAGTGAAGTAAAATGTGGCTGTTTCTTTCCCAGACTGTTTGCTTTAAATGTTCTACAGAAGAATTATGGATTATTTTTATTTGTGCTTCAGTAGCAGCTAACAGCCTTTTCTAAGCTCCAGGCTTAATTTGTGCTAGGTTTTACATGATCCCACTTTAATAGGCAAGGCTGGGGGTAGAAAGAGATGCAAAGTAATTCCAGGGGTGCTTATCCATCCCCCCACACGAGCCTGGAGGCAAAGCCTGCACCAGAGCTGGGATGTGTGGAGCCCTCCCACAGCAGCCTGCCAGCCACGCTGCCTGTCCTGCGAGGAAACTCAGAATGCTCTGCTCTAAGCAAACAGCATTGTTTTCAAAGACAATTTGCCAGCATGAGCTTTCCTGTAAAAGGAACCATCTTATTAGCACTCTGGGTGGGATCTCATCCTCCAACAGGATGTCTCCCACGGAGCCATCTAACCTGCACTCCAGTGCTGGGTGCTGAATGCTGTCATCCTTCCAAAGTCAGTGCCCAGCCCTTCTGCAGGGTATTCAGGGTGGTGGAGGATGGCAGCAAGAAATGAAGAGGCACGTGTGATAGGTGAGGGCGTGTTCTTCCCTGGAGAAACCTAATATTTGGATGTGTCTTGGTCAACAGAAAACAATTGAGTGTGCACAGGGCTGGGCTGTAGATTTGGCCACACTTGGATGTCACTTGGATGCCTGTCACAGGAAATGGATCCTGCAGAAGGAGACATATGAACTTAAAAAAATATAAACTTAATCTGATTTTATACTCATGTTCCTATTAAGCTCCCTCAGATTTAAAATCTTTTCAAGAATGTAGAAAAGAAACCCAGCATTTACTATTACTGACATATACAGTTGACTATGCTGATCAAGCTCTTCAGTTACTTCATGTTTTTTGCTTTATTTGAGATTTAATGCTCTGTCTCACCCAGCTGACATTTCCAGACTCCCCTGATTAAGGGAGCATTGAAAACCTTCCTCCCACTCACAAGCCCAGCAGAGACCTCTGAGCCACCCTTGGCTGCCCATGCACGGAACAGGTCCTGTAACCTCTCTACTTAGGACTGCACCACGTTCTGGTTTATTTAAATATGTGAATTGCTGCCTCTACACTTATTTCCTTATGGTGGTTCCAATTCATCTGTTTGTCTCCCACAGTTTTCATCATTGTTCTGCACGATAAGTCCTCTCCTCCATTTCTGTTGTTCTCCCTCACTAATCCTTGTTACAAAAGAGGATGAGAAAAATATGAAATGTTGGGATTACTACTAGACACAAATCCTAGTATTTCAGGCAGATCTGTTGCTGATCTTTTCAATTCTGACAAAAAAGGCATGAGTTTGCCTATAATTTTCCAGAACACATGAGAAGCAAATTGGAGACCAGGGTATCTTCCCCCAGGGCACAAGTAGTAACATAGTTTGGTAGTCATTACCCAGAGCACCATTTGACACTTTGATTTCAAATACATGATAGCTGAGTTTCCATCTAAAGCAGCCAACAAACAAGCAAACCAGAGAACATTACCCATGATCCTTTATCTTAATCCTTTTTCTTTTTTTTTTTCTTTTTGTCTTGCCTCAGAAACAAAAGACAGAGACTGCAGAGCAATATATTGAAAAAGTTGAAACATACCAACCTTTGAAGAATCACATACAAAATACTATTTTAAATCAAAAGTATGTGTGTTGCACTTTGGACCAGGTTGCCAGCTGATGTAAAACAGTTCAGCTCCTTTAATCACATGGGGTTATGCCAATTTACATCAGCTGAGGATCTGTCTAATAATAATATGTGAAGCAGGGCTTCACCACATATTGTACTGAATGTTGGAAAACATCCTGTACTTAAATGCATGCAGCTCTTTAACTTGGAGCATGAGACTGGCCATATTGTTTGACATAAGGGTTAGTTTTCAGATAGTGAAATTTCAGTTGCCAGGTGCCAGAGGCAATTTATCAGACACTCATAAAATAAAGATCAAAAAGCCCATCAGTCTCCCACTGCATCTGGGATCTAGGAAGGAACACTTACAGCCCCCTATCCTTTAAACAGCTCTCACTTAAAGAGCTCACTGTTTATAATAACAAGAAAAGGAGAAAGGGGTCAGGTCAAAACCAGCTGAACAGCAGGTGGTGTTATAAAGTTTTTTTTCCACAGTTAAAACTTTTGTGAAATAGTGGTTCATGTGTACTCATACAAGCCAGTTTCATATTTTGAATTTGTATTTTTAGATAATTTTTGGCAATTAGAATATAAGTCACAGATGACTTGACTTTTTTTGTCCGTTGTTTACTCAAATATGTTACAAAAATAGTCCTGAATGATTTCCTTTCATGCTTCCCTTTTGAGTGAAAGCCCTTGCTACACACTACTGAACTCAGCTTTTAGATCCAGAACCAAAATTCCTCCAAAGTTCAAAAGGGTTTCTGAGCCGTGTTCCCGTTCATAACCAGCTTAGCTGGAATGGTGCAAGATGAGAAGTTTGGATTCAGATCTGAACTGTACTATTATTTAATATTTAATGAGCACTCACACTCAGTCTTGGCTGAAGTCAGAGACGTGAACCTTGCCTTCTGAAATGTTTCAATGTCGAGGCTCTGGTGCTGCCCTCAGGTCTCCTCAGTGGGGTGGAAGAAGCATCTCTCCAAGGAATGTGTCACATTCTGGTTTGAGTCCATCTCTTACAACTTCATTCCTCAAAGACAAAACAGCCAGACTCTATCAGGCAAGAATTAGCCACACATGTTCAGAGTTGTCATCAAAAACTCCCATAAGAAACCCCTCAAATGAGATGAATATAAGATACTTTGCTATTCCAGAAGAGCCAGTGAGTGTCACATGAAAACCTCATCTCTAGTCAGCAACTGACCATGACAACCTGACAAATTTGAAACACTAAAATATAGCATTACCCCTGAGGACACAGGATCAGAGGAAATCTGTCCCTGATACACTAAAATATCCTATGAAGTACAGAGCACACACAGCCCCCAGAGACACTTCATGGCACTGCACACACTGGAGCACAGGGAATGTAATTTGTCTTGACTAATTTTAATCCCTTAATTTAGGTACCTGCTGAGGTTCTAAGTATAGCAAAATGAAAGAAGAAGGTATCTAAATTAATATCCTAATTGCACTACAACTCAGGTATTCTGCATCATCCTCCAGAATTGCTTACCTCCATCAGTCAGGCTTGGGAGTCCTGGTTCCCACACAAAATCCCTAAATTTGATGCTTACTACAGGCAAAATAGACTGACCTCACTGATAAAAGCATTATTTTCTGCAGTGTGTGCTGTTTGCTCATGCATCCATTCAAAAGTGTTCTCCTCTTGTTGCTCTTACCTCCACTGAGTCTAAGAGTTTCTTCACCACAGCTTTGATTAATGATCAGTTGTTGGGAACAGCAATGTCTCCAAGTTCACAAACACAGTGCTCATCATTTTTCAAAAATGTAAATGTTTGTCAACAGTTACTGCACAGAGGTAATAAAAATCCATGGGAAAGAAGTGGTGTGCCTTGGATACAAAAAGTATGACTATCAGTATTATTTGCTGGCAAATGTGACTTTTGTAATAGTGACCAGAGTATTGTTACCATACACCAGCATTCACAGAGGCTAGTACCCCCTAATTTTCTGACTGCTATCAGGCTTCCCAAACACCTTGTCCCAGAAGTCATTTTTCTATTCCAAAGCATGAGTCAGGTCTCCCATCTGCTTTGGACATCCATTCAAAAAAGCTTACTTGGCCTTAATCCCAGTCACTGAATTCTGTGTGGTATCCAGTATAGTGTATGCATTATTTTGAAATGCTGTAATATTGTTATCTTTGCTTTATAACTGTGATCCCTTAGAGCTTTCCTTTGTATTTCCAACATTCATTTCCCAGGCAGTTTTATAAAAATATAATGAGGTGCTATTATTAAAGCCTATTAACTTATACAGCCTTGTTGCCTGATGAGAACTCAAATTTTGTTTTCCTTAAGCAGCAGGCCAGATTGCAATCAAGCAGTTTCTCCAGTGAGTATCCCAACAAATTCATCACTCTCTTTCTTAGTCTGAGATAATGCCACAGTAGAGACCAGGCCAAAACTTTCCTTTTTCAAAGTTACAACGAAGACATATTTACTCTTTTCACAGTAATTGGCTGTAGTAAGGTACTTCTTTCCTTCATTTTGTAGTTTCTTCTCTGCTTTCCAGCTTTCACCCCAGAAATTAGACTGAGATATTTATGGATTGTGCTGAGCTCATGGGTTTTAATTAAGATTTCTACATACCTGAATAATTTCTATAACTTACCTCTTCTAGCAAGAGTAGCATTAGGCTGGTGCAGCATGTGTAGGCACAAGACCACACCAAGCAGGAGGCTTTGCTTTCCAGGTCACCATCTCCAGGGGCCAGAGAACAGCAAGGATTGCCAAATGGGTTTCCATGGGCTCCAGCTCCACCTGCAGCTGTCAGGGCCCTCCCACGCACTGACAAAGAGAGGTTTTCCCACCCTCCTCTGACCTCCAGAGATGTGCCCAGGGTGGAAACCTGCTGAAAGCACCAAGGTGTTAGGCATTTCTGCTTAAAAGGGCTGGAGGAGGAGAAAGACCTTGCAATGAAAGCACAAGGTTGTCTGGCTTCAGTTCCTAGTCCTGCTGCTTGTCTGACCTTACATTTTACTCCCTCTACTACTCTGTTTTGACTTTGTGTTTCATAAAGCATGAGAAGAGAGCTTCTAGCTGTGATTCATGTAAAAACACAGCCATCAAACTGTGCTCAGGTTATTAGTGAACTTTGTAAAGACAGGGCAAAACTTAACAAAATAAGTGGGGGCGAATTTTTCAATATAGGCTACAAAACACAAAAACCAGATTCGTTATGAGATAATGTTATACATTTAAAAAATATTAATAATTCAGCAACTTGGATATGTGATTCTGCTCTTACTTCTAAAAAAATGATATTTCATGCATACTGGGCTCCTGAATCTCAAAAAAACAACATCTTCTGGTGCTGCAAATATCTCATGAGATTCCTTAATTGATTCCAAAATGTACAGAATTTTGGAAAGCTACTTTATTGAACTGGAATTCTCCCTAAATTTCCTTGGCACTCATCTGATGATATCTGAGCTGGTTTAACAAGTATTTCACAAATGCCAGGCCTAAGACAAAATGCTACTTCGAGTTGTCTCCATGGATAAGTTTGAGTGGAGATAGATAGTGGGATGGCTGAGCAAGATTTTCATGGCAGACCCTGCAGCAAAGGATCCAGATAATGGTATATTCCTAGCAGGGAGGTCACTTTTAAGGAAGTTTCTGTATTCCCTGCTCAGCCAACTGGGGAAAATGTAGTGTCTTTCAAGGCATCTACTGAGAGACTCAGTCTCCCTGGTTTTAGGCACAGCAGAGTGGCGAATGGGATTTCCTTTGGAGCAGGCACAGGTTACTGAGGCAGGTGAGACACACCTGCCATTACCAAAGGAAAGCTGACCTAGTTTTATGTGAGGCCTTTCTATGGCACCAAAGAGACTCACTTCACACATCAGTCTTTCACTTCTATTCTCGAGCTTGGCTCTGCCCATGCATCTCCTTAAATCAGCTAAGAAGCCAATCCTGAACAGAACAAAGCCTTAATGGTATCAAATTTACATCTCCCTCTACAAATTTTCTGCATACTAAAGCCAGAAGAGATTATTATGGTCATTTGATCTGTTGTGTAATACACCACCTACATTTGTCTTCATAATATATTTTATTATAATATACTGGCTTTTAAAGCAGATAATTTATAATTATACACTTTCAAACTCCATGTTTCCTTAGCTAAGCTGTTCTAAACCTTCATTAATTATAGTTAAGATCAAGTTTCATACAACAATAACTTGGAGGAGCATGATTTAAAACAGAACTTGTGAAATCACCACTTCTATGTATGTTGGTGTGCAGCTAGACAGCAAAATATATGTCTCCATATAAAAATTGACATACCTATTTCTGATGTGAGCCCTGTCACTAAATGGAGTCAATTATTCCTTTTTGCTATTCAAAATTCTACCAATTCCTTCCAGTACGACTCAGGTTCGGTTCTTGGCTGCTTCTTTATGCTTGCTCTGTGATTTTCTCAAATCTAGCTTTTATTCTCCTTTCCCTCCTGTCCCTCTGTTCACAAATCCCTTCACCAGCATGTCTGATATGTCTTATCAAGTCAGAAGCAAGCTCCTTACTCATGTCAACCAAAGCTCTGGAATACAGTTCCCCCCTACCTCTGCAGCCTTCCCTCTGCCCATTCCCACGGTCTCTCTCCAAGCACCTCCCAAGCCTTCAGCCTATCTGCTCCAGTTGGCTCTTTTCCTGCTCCCTGTGGTCCTCAGGAGCTGCCAGCTGGCCTGCTCTTCTGTCTTCCTCAGAAAATTAGATACTTTTGCTGTCCCCACTACCTAATGTGGAGTCAGGTTCATGTAACCCCATCTTCAGAAGGAGAGCTCTAAACTCATCTTTTTTCTCTTGCCTTGCTGCTGACACCATTTCTGGGGCCACTCCAGTAAAAGGAAATCAAAATGTTGTGTATGGTTCTTAGCAAAGGTATAATGAGCTGGCTTGTGAACATCAGCTGCTGGATGGAATCTAAGGTCCTTGATGGTTTTATGAGCATGTCACCAAAAACTGGTTTGTCTGCAGTTCCAAATCTTCATTGTTTGTTTGGGAGGCAGAAGTTGTATGCAAAGATAGTGAAAAAACAATCCAGAGTTGCCATTAAAAAGAGAAGAATATGCTAAAATTGTTGCCAGAAAAAATATTTAATTTGCAAAAGAAAAAAACCAAAACTCTGCTTCTCCCTTCAGTATTTAAAAGTCTCAACTGGGCCAAGCAGTTTTGTTGCAATGTCTTAGGCAGCCACTGATTCTTCATTTTGGAGTGTTAAAACCTAGTTTACAAATTGCCAAGTGTTGAACTACTAATGATATGGTTATTTAATGTTTCTAGACAAAGGGAATTACTTTTCTCATATGTTATGAGAACTAATCATCATGGGAACAAAAGGAAAAGTTGGCTACTGAACCAGAGGAACTAACAGATCCATTACTTTCCTGGAAATGTTTCCTTTTAGTTGGCTAATGTGCATCATGAGGTAATGATAATGCTGCACATGACTGTATGGAAGGGATGACCTTTTTCTGTCTATTCTCTGAGAAGACAGACATAATCTATCTCCATTTCAGACAGCACACAGCACATTAGTATGTTTTAGTGTCTATTTACACTAGAACTGGGTGCTAGGACAGCTCAGTAATTTCCAAGTCACAGATGGTTCATGTCTGGGCCATTCAACATACAGCCTGCACCCATTTTTATGGACATACCCACACATGAAAAGTTTAGTTCTTTGAATATCTTTCTCATCCTTTTTGATTATCTAGCCAGGAAAGTTGTTGTCTTAGAGGACTTATTTTCAAACTGCCTTCTGGGAGTGAACTTGATTTCATTTGGCAGATGAAAATGAAAAGTTAATATCCATTTCCCCCTGTGCCTTCCTCCCAAATGGTGTTCTGAACCTGGGTTGCTTTTATTTCCTCTGTTCTGACAGAGGTGGCTTGTTCTTACTCTTCCCAGCTTCATCTTATTTTTGACACCCATGATATGGTGGAGGAGTCAAAGAACTCAGCTCAGCCTTTTTTCTTCTCAATCAGTGGGAAAAAATTATCTCATTCTAGAATTGTGTCCTCTTCCTTCTTTCATTCCCTCCCTCCACAAGCACAAAAAGAGAAGAGGAGAAATATCTGGTAACAACACAGGAGAGGATTGGAAAATTACTGTATGAATATCACTGTGTCCTGTAAGGCTTAAATGATACTGTATGTCCTGCAGAGGAAAGTCCTCTGCCAAAATAATTTTTACACCCCCATGTCTCCTAATTTGAAACATTGTTCCATTGAGGAGAAAGGAAGATTTTTTTTTTCTTATGTACTTAAAAATTATCATGATGCCGAAATTCCCCCCTTTAATCACACAAGTCTCATAAATATGTTGTCATGCAGACCCTTCTGACGTTTGAAAATTTGCTTTGTTCTTCAGGCTGTTAACCATCTTTTACAGCAGGGCCTGTGAAATCTGAGGCTGAAGTAGCATACATGTTTCATGAAGAAATATATTTTAGAGACAGCATTATGCAGGAGGATAATTAAATAGGGCTCCTGAATTCCTCTGTGTGTGGGGCAGGGCTGCACTTCTCTTTATATGCCAGAAAATATCTAAGATGAAGCATGGGACAGTTAGTTTTTAGGTTATGCCAAATTCTGTATAGAAAGAAGAGATATGGGTTAGGTACTATGTGAAAAGCTGAAGGCTTTACTCTTTGGTTTGGTCCCTGATTTAAAGCAGTCAGTTTTTTTCTGGAAAACACAGAAATTTTTATTATGCTTGTTGATTGACTGCCTCTGGCCCAAGACAGTAAATGAAGCACAGTTACTCTTGGATTATACCCAGTTTCACCATTACTGATTGATCTTCCAAGGAGAAATCAGCACGAAAGGCTCATCGCCTGCTACTGCTTGGCAGGGAGGAGACAGCAGTGTCAGGATGGGACCACTGTGTCAGGGAGGCAAAAACAGACTTCTGGGAGCAACTCAGATTTAATGTCAGTGTTGTAATTCACCTGTGGTGTTACATCCTTTACAGCTGGGAATGCTTCATTAAATACCAGGCATTGTTTAAAAAGAAGTTTGCCAAGCTTTTTTTTTGTTTTGTTTTTCTTTTAAGTCTAGAGCCAGCAAAGAAACTTCTTTCTAGACAACAGAGATAGCTTAACTTCAGCAAATGTACTAATGCTGATAGTGTTGAAGAAGAAACACATCACTGACAAGGACTGAGCAGAGGCTACACAGCAGATAAGGAAATTATTTTTTTAAATGAAGCCAGAGGAAAATGGAATAAAGATAAAAAGACTTTATAGTTAGGGGTTTTTTTCCCAAATGACAAAAATCTGCTGGATTAATACAAAATCAACAGGACTGCCTCATTAAAGAACAGTTATCTTGAGACTTGTTTATCAAACAAAATATTCTAAGAATCTGTTTTAATTAAGAACATTACTTCTATCTTTTACCAAGTGCAATCTTCTATTTGGCCCAGCTTTAGTAACAAGTGGCAGAAATTTAAACAAATGGGATTTTAGCCGTGGAAGAGTGATGATATCTATCCATTTGGTTGGTTTGGAGTCCATTCACACCTTGACTGATATCTATAGGTCTTGCACAGACGTAGCAAGGCAAATGCATGCTTTACTTTGTGTTGTTGGCTCTCTCCTACGCAGAAGTGAGTTGGTATTGCAGGGCACCAACAGAATCCTGATTACACAATGCCACTCTCTCCCCCTTCTGGCAGGAAGAGCAAGGCAGGACAAAGCCCCAACAGTGACGAGCAGCTGCAGAATTGTCCCTTCTTATATGAAACAAATCACAGTTGCTGTGTTGTTGAGGAGTTCATTCCTTTTAATTCTTCCTTCTTTTTCTCCCTTAAACTTCCTTCCCCTGACAGGCACACCTAGGTAGTCCTATGTGTCTTTCCACCTTTGCACTGTGGGAGGAGTCCTGGAGTTCTGTACTTCAGAAAGGCAGAGATTTAGCAGTGCCGTTCAAAGCATACATCCTCATTTAAAGCAGCTACCTAGTTACTTCAGTAGTTAAACTTCAAGTGCTATTTTGGAGAAAAGCGTGGGAACTGAGATTTGCTAGATGTGCCCCAAAGGAGAGTTTGTCTGGTTTTAGATTGTGAAATACTCCAGCTTCTGGTATTGTTGTTCCTTTTTATTTCTCAAAGTAAACACATATTGCTACTCTGATGTGTCTGGTCCTTCAAATGTTAACACACAAGAGTAAACTTTTATGGTTTCACAGATCAAAGGGTTGCACAAAATTAAGAACATGCATAAAGTGTTTGCAAGATCAGGAATGCAATTGACTGTGCCCAAAATAAAAATTCAGAGAAATTAGAGAAAACTTTGTAGAGATTTTCTTCATCTTGAATTCAAATGAATACATCAGAATAGCCTGAAGCTGAATATGAAACCTTGGAGTTTCAATCTACTTCATGAAATCTCTGTCTAAGGCAAAGAATAAACAACTTACAGAAAATGAAATTCTGGGTCTGGCTCTGCAAACTGAATGCCTGTGCTAAACTTTACGAACAAAACCTTTGATGTCTGTGGGTTTACTCTATAATAGTTTGTCACACACTGGATCTGTGTGACTTTTTTATGGCTTGGCATACTTAGATGTACTTTTTTTTGCAGAGCGTTAAAAGGAATCATTGGTCTTATATGTGTAAGTTTAGCTTTCATTCCAGGGGATTTTTTAAATACCTGGATTTTGTTGAGCAATCCATAATATAAAAGTTCTTCCTTGCAGTTGAAAAATACAGCTTCTCCAACACTAGCTGCTGTACTTCACATGCATATAATATTGCTATCAGCTGCTTATTGACTTAAAAAATGTTTGATTTCTCCATCTCTCTCCTACTTAGCAAGATTAAAGGCTTAGATGTTCTGTTATACCATACCATATGTTAAGAGGAAAGACTAATTTTGGCCGCCTACAACATTCCAAGCCCTATTTAAATAATATTAGCTAAAAGCCCAACTTGTATAAATGCTTAAATCTGCAGATGTAAAGCTTTGATTAACAAAGTCCTTTAAGGACCAAAATCTGCAATTTACTGCTTTTGAAAAGCCTGCCATGCTCCAGGGAGATGTACTGTTTCTTGGTGGAGCCCTGGCAGGACTCACTGCGGCATTCACAGGATCTGTTCACACCCACTGGATTTCACTTAGGAAAAAGTCTATGGAACTCCCCTAACCACATCATTAAAAAGCTCCAAATTAAGGCCAATTTCTACTTTTCTCTTGCTTAGCTCACTGACAGCTTCAAGCAAATGCTTCAATTTTTTTCTGTACTCTGTTCCCCTTGCTGTTAAACGAGGCCTGGGTGAGGGTTTCCTTTCGGATGGGTGAGTATCACACCGTGCAAGCACAGGGATAAGAGTGAGCAGAACTGCTGACATCAGCCTTCTGCCAAAAGCTCATGAGCTGGAAGGTCAGATTACACAAATCAGCCCATGATAAGATGCTAAAGGGAGATGATCACATCCTCATCAATTGGAAGAGTTCAGTAACTTTTTACAGCGCATTCTCGGATAGCTGCTAGGATTAAACTTATAGGCACAAAGTTAAGGATTTATGGTTCTCTGATGGGTGTAGATTCAGTAAATCTCCATTCTTACAGAATTTGGGGGCTGTGGGTTGCTGCAGTAGGCAAGGAGAATCAACTGCTCTGGGTTTAGTGAGTGGCTGTGTTTCAATCTCAAATGTCAGATTGTTCTTTGAAGAAATCAGAAAAATATTTTTTTCCATCCTGATGAAAAACTTCAAGAGTTTTTCTGTTTATTTTCTCATTTTCTGTTTAGCTAGTGGATTGGATTGTTTGGTTTGGTGCATTTCTCCTCCCTCTGTGACATTGCACGTTGGAAACCTTGGGACGGAGCAGCACTCTGAGAGGATACAAAGGATTCCCTTGGCCAGCTGGGCCTTCTGCATGAAGATTAGGGCATAGATCAAATAATACAACCATATTCTGTAGCACTGAGTGTAGTGAGACACATAGATATAAATTCACATATATTGGTATTGTAAATTATAAATATACTGCCATTAAACTCTGTTGTTTTAACTGGTATTAATTAAAAATAGGAAAGAAAATATAAAACCTATGACCTTTACAGCACACCCATCTTTTTATGCCATAAACTCATCATGCTTTGCTTAAGTATCCCTCTTTCCATATAGATTCACTTGCTAATCCTTCCATATCTTAACTAGATGCTGGATCTGCTCTGCTGCATGACTGATCCCCATCTCTCTCATGTGCATGTTACCATAGCTAGCTACGGGTGAGATCATCTCAACAATCATAGAAAGACTATTAATTACTCTGAAATTCCTTCAGTATTTCACTAGAAGTCAATCTAAAGCTCTGCACTGGAGCATAAACACATCCTTATGGACTTTTAAAACTTGCATCTTGCTTACAGTGACTTCTGAGGGTAAGCAGTAGCCAATTGAGTTTTAATGTGGCACTGTAAATATATGTGTTCCACAATGCCTTGTAAGCACAAAGCACTCCAGCTGATGATCAACATCAGACCATACATCTGGCAAGCATCAAGAAGATATTAAACCTTCTGCCTTGAAGAAAACACCACCAGCAAAGTCTGATTGTATTAGGAATTGCATACAAATACCTATTTCCATTTTGGTATGTGAACTGTACAGTGTATAAATGTTTTCCAGGCCTGCTCCAGCCACACATGGTGGGTGACCCTTCAGATCCCACCTGCTGGGACCAGTCCCTTTGTACACTTCACTGTATAGCCAGGAAGTCACCACCAGGCTTTTCATCAGGCTACCTGAGGTGGTTCCTAGGAAGATGGGAGAGGCATTGATCAGAGAATATACATGTTATTGGCCAGTCCTGGGAATTATCTTTACAATGAACAGACACAACTACAGATTCTGGTTTCTTAAGGAAAAAGTCACTAGGGGCTACTGCAGGTTAGAGAGACACAGTCATGCCTTGTATCACACATTAGCATTGTATGATACATTCAACAATTATACCCAGTCCGATTGTGTTTGAAATTTCTCCATGTAGTACGTTTCAGTTTTCTTACAGGTATTGTTACAGATTTAAGCACCCATTTTTAATTTTGTTTAAATTAATTGGATATGCTGTTTTTTGAATTAGCTGCAAAAATACCAGTGACTGTTTCACATGTAGGTTAATGATTTTAAAGGACTATATTTGTGCTCAAACCTATGCCTTAACAATTTATTATTGGATATATTGTCAATTGCTTATTTGTTCATTTATCAAGTGCTTTCATGGAATTTTACCAATTCTTCGTTCCTGATCCTCTAAATGTATTACTTGGCTTGGTAATTGATTTCTTTAATTAGTTTTTTTTTAACCTAAAAGAAATGAAAGACATTTACAGTGATGTAATTGTAACCATGCTGGAATAACAGTGCCAAGTGAAAAAATACTTCTGGAATCTTAAAATATCTCCATATTTCAGACATCTAGATGTGTTGCATTCCCAAAAGAATTAATAATTCCAGGAGCCAAAGCCCTGTCTCATTCAGCTGGGCATGATGTGCACAGCAGAGGCTGACCAGAAGAGGGTCAGCATTATTGTAGCTGTAGATGTTGTTAACAGAAAAGCTGGAAAGGGTAGTACTTCTCATGGAAAATTCTTATGTGTTTCCTCCCAAAGCCCAGATGTGCATGTTCTATGGTGCCTCAGAGGGATATTTCTACACTGCTCACATCCACTGATGCTTTCTTTGAAAGGTCCAAACAGGACTTGATTTTTTCTGTCTAGGGAGAAGCTCCTCCCCAAAGGAAGCAGCACCAGAGGCATAGGTTGGTTTTATGCTGAGTTCTTTCTTTACATATGGCAAAGATGCAATCTTATCTAACAATGGTCTATTATGATATGTCAAAATCATAGGATTATCTTAGGCTGGGCTGTTAGGATATACTAGGCTGATCTATGTCAGTATCATTTTAACTTGGTGCCACTTCTAGAGGTATTTTGGACTCTGATAATGAGACACAGGATGGGGGATAGAAAACAAATGAGAACAAAGACAGGGGGTTTAAGGGAGTAAAATGCAACCAATAGCAAAACAGATATTCCTGGTGATAAAAAAAAAAAGCTTTGGAAAGCAGCCATTCTTAGTATAAAGTATGTGCAAGAAGGAGAACGTCAGAGTGGTTCCACTTCATCTGTACCTCCCACTGTTTTCATCACTGTAGCTCATGATGAGCCCTCTCCTCCATCCCTGTCAGTCTCCCTCACAGACCCTTATGATCTTTCCTCCTCTTATGGTTTTGTGCTTTTAAACTGCTCTAAGTCTGCCAGTAGAAGCAAATGTCTAAATATATAACTGATACACCCGTTCACCTTGGGATGAATGTTTTATTGGTTTGGATGTCATCATATTCCTCACAATCACACGTTCCTCCCTCCAGCACATGTGGAAAGCAGCTGTATCATACAGGCACTGCTCTTACAGTTTAAACCTGGGAGACTCCGAAGTTCAAAATTAAAACAACAAAATAATAACTTTGACCTCTTCTTAGCAAGCCCTAGTTTTAATCATTGCAGAAGTGAAGAAGGTCAATAAGAAAGCAAAAACTGAGCAAGGAATAGTAGTTCTCCTGTGTTCAGAAGATGCTATTCCAAAGGAGAAATGGCACTATTACTCTATATCTGTGTGCAAAAGTTCTCAAAAAAGAAAAAAAAGGCCCAAGTTTCTGATTCTGTCTTCTTCAATTTTATTGAAGAAACAGGAGTGAATATTTGCATCTGGCATAGTCAGACAGTAGAGTGCTCTAAAAATAACATTCAGTGTTTAACTGGAACTTTTCATCAAGATATCTTAAAGCCATTTACAAGGGTGGATAAGGTACATTATCCTCACTCCACAAGACAGAAGAATCAAGATTCTGTTGAGTTAATTCACCTGCCCAAAGATAGCCCTTATTTTCACCTAAGGGACAGGACCAGATTAATCCAAGACAGACAATCCAAGAAGCTGAATCCTGTTTTTCCATTCACTCATTCTATTGTATTTCCCCATGGCAGCACATTTCACATTAGCTGATGAGGGAGAGGCCGTGGGTCCTTCCAGGACACCCTCATGCCATGCACACCCAGCTGTGCCTGGGCCTGTGGGCTAATAATGCCCCACAAACTGGAGATGGGTGAATAAACAGAGAACTGCTGAACACTTAGTCTACAGAAAAGCTTTAAATCATGAAATCAAATTATCATCTCAACTTTGTCCTTTAAATCCATGAGCAGACGTGGCCAAGACTGCAGAGACTGCAGTTTGAACCAAAGCCTTTGAATATTGCAAGCTCTTGGCATAAACTGCTCAGTGCAGCAGGAAATCCTCTCACACAGCAATGCACAGCACTGGTGCCTGGTTGCAAAGAGCCTCCCACTCACATGGCCATCAGGACAGAAACCTTTCAGCATGACTGCACAGCACACAGCAATCAGCCAATGCTATATTTAGACTGAGAAGTTTTCTTTCACTCTAGCTGCATTGAGAGACTGGAAATTGCATTGCATACAAGACCCAGAATTAGCTCCTTGACTTCATTTGCTCCACTAACACACCACTAGCTTTCTCCTTCCCTTCTGATGTCCTGACTTTAGTGAGCCACAACAAAAGACCTTTTCTCTAGTTGAAATTGGACTATGGTGAGAGGGTATTTTCTAGACACATCTATCCATTCATGCAGCATAATTATTGACACATTCACTTTTACTGACAGCTTTTTTTCTCTTTTTACTTTTTAAACTTAGCATCTGCCAGTTCTGACTGACTACACCTCCTGTTTACAGCAGTGCCTTGCTCTAAACCTGCATTTATTTTTTTCTCATGTAAAGCAAAATTCATATGTTTTCCTTATGTTGTTTCAGTTAATAGAGAAAAAAAGTCCTCCCAAGATATAAAAGACTAGTGAGTATCAGGCAGAGAGTCATGACTGTCACCTTTGAGGATAAACACAGAAACAGTCAGAATATTTTCTCTCTTCCCAAAGCTTCCCTGCTACCATTTCCAATGGGGCTGTTCATGGCAGCCTACAGCACTCATTATTAAGAAAGTAATAGATGCTCCTCCAGTTCTCAGGACCATGGGATATGCTGCAGCTGAGCTGCTTGCTCTGCTGGTCACATTGGTGCTGTTTATCATTTCATATTATTTGTCTTGCTATTGCACCAGCAATCTCCTGGTGTCAAAAGCTCTTGGGAGAGAACTTAAATACACCTTCAGTTACAAGTTTGGCTTGGAACATTTCATCTCTGAAAATGAGAATGCTGTGAAGCTACACTGATGATTTCACTCATGTGACCTCTCTAATGTAACAGATCATCTCCCTAATGGGGCTGAGATGAAGAGAAGTCAGGTGGTAGAGGTCAGAATCCCTCCTCCATATCAGTAACCAGGAGATCATCCAAGAACGTGGCAGGGGACTCCTTGATGGGTACCAGCATAGGAAAGGGAATCAAAATCTGAAATAGTTGTGAATTAACAGGACATCCAGCAGAAGTGCTCAGATTGGGAAGTGGCCAGCACATGGAGAGTAACAAGATAAATGTGCAGAATATGCTCACTTTATTGCTAACTCATCTCTGTGTCTCCCTTTCTCCCCTGCACATTTATTGCCTTTTGATGGTGTTTTCCAACAGCACTGTAACTTTTCAGGGTACAGGCTGATGGGCCACAGTGTACATATAAGAGAACAGTGAAGCTTGGGTTTTGAATACTTCCAGATTTCTGGGTGTATCCTTCCATTGTTCATTTTAATAAGCACATAATAGTGGGATGACAGGATGGAGCAAGGGTGAGGAGATGCTGAAGGGAAGTGCAGCCATCCAGTGGTCACTCAGCGCTCACTGCACAGCGAGTGCTGCATGGAGCCGGGAGGATTTCCTGGGATTGTTCCTTAAAGCTGTGAGAGAAAAAAGCTCCTTAAAGCTCTGGCAGAAACAATGCAGGACACAAAATCACTTTACATTTTAGTGGCTATATTTTGGCTTCCATAAGATGACAGGAAATACCTCAAAACTTTAATATAAGTCTTCCTATTAATTTACTATGCAAGATAAATATGCAATATTCCTACAGTGTTACTTCAAATTTGCATTCTAGTAGTATCAACAAGCTCGAGCTGAGCTCCAAGCCTAATGATCAGTGATAACATAATGATTTCTAATGAATGGCAGCTTTGCCCATAAAGATTTTAAGATCAGACAGGGAAGAAATAAAGAAGTGCCACTAGTCCTCTAAACCATCAGAGACTCCACATGCAAAGATGTCACTTCCGTGGTCACCCCAGGAAGCTGTAAATACATGAGGTGAATCTCTGTGTCCTGTGCTTTAGTCTAGTGTCACCCTCCCCCAGCTTTATTTTCTACACTGTGCATTCTGCATTGAGAAGCTCATTGATTTAAACTCACATCAACTTACATTTGGCAAGTGGCTATTAGGAAAATCACAGGAGCATAAAAAAAGAAGAAAAACCCAATATATTATCAATTCAGCTATGGTGAAACAATGTTTTTTTCTTGTCACAGAAATAGAGTGGTTAGATTTCAGGGTTTTATCTTAGGTAGAACAGACAAGCTTTGTGTTTTCGGTTCCAGATATCTTTGGGCACTGAACTGTCCATAAAGAGTAAGGCATCAACTATGTATTTTGCTGATATGCCAAAAATCATTTTCATAAAGTGCTTTTAGATGACTACAAAAGAGAGATCATAAAAGACTACAGAATTACCATTATGTAAGGACATTTGGCCTCAAAGGATCACAACTGATAAAACTATTCATTGTGATAAAGAAAGTCCACTTTTTTATTAGGAATGGGCTGATAGTGTCCAGAGCTAGGTTAGGGTTGTAATTTAGGTTTGAGGGCAAATTGGACAAATGCTCAGACATATTAACAGCAATATCCTGAGGCTCATTTTATGAAATTCGGGAATGTCTGAACCAGAGAATAGGCCCCTTCCAATATTGGATCCATCTGCTATTTTGATGTTAAACACAGATATGTATAAAATAAAGTGCAGAGAGGCAGAATTCAAAGTTCTACTCGGGTCATCTTTATTTTTCAGCTTTAATATAAAAAAAAAAGCAATTTCACTTAATCAGAGCTTGTATATTATGAGGTTTTTCCAACCTTAAATCCTGGAACCTTAATGAAATCTTGGTAGTGAGCAATGAGTAGGCATGTTGAATGTTGGACTCTCTGGGGTTAAGCCTTCAAAAAAACCCAATCTTGTTGTGGTTCCACTATTGGTGAACAGTAAAATAAACCCTATTAATCAGGCTGGATAATCATCAGGTGAGCATTAACCCTTTAAAATTCCTTTTACACAGAATTGGTATAAATATGACTTATTAAACCTCACTAATCTGGTCACAAACCCCTCTCTAGTTATTATGTTAAAACAGATCTATCCTCGAGGAAAGAGGAGGTGAACCATATTTCCCTTGAAGCATCTCCTTCTGGTCATTAGTTGCTGTTGGGTACTGGCTACTGGATTATATCAACAATGGATCTGATCTACTGTGGCAATTCCTTAGCCTTCTTCCCAAAGTATGCTAAGTTTTCAAACTGAGAAGGAAGTTTTTCTCTGAGAAGGAAGAGGAAAAATACATTCAAAATTAATTGAAACATACCACCTTCATTTTTATCTCCTAAGGTATTTCTAGTAGGTAAGCTAGAACAACTTGCTTCACAAAGATCAGAGATTTCCTCCCACATGTTGAATCCCCATTGCCATTCACATGAGTGAATTCTCCTTTCTCAAAGATCAGAATGAATTAAAGCAGCTGTTCTTGGAAATGCTTATCTTTTATATATTCATATTTCTATAAATAACTCAACTGTCAGCATCATCCTCAGGTGCAAGTTCAGAGCCCTAGGAAGATGTTCATAAATATTTATCTTCCTGATCTGTCATGAACTGTCCTAAGAAGTGGACTTCACTGTACAGCTTTAGGAGTGTTTTTTTCTGGTCAAAATATTGTACGAAGTGTGAGAGGTGCAAAGAATAAGCTTCAAACCACAGCATAATAGTTACATAAATATTAAAACCCCCAAAATCCCAAAAACCAAAATCAAAACAAAACAATGGTCCTCAAAGTAACAAAGCTAGTTCAACCTGTTTTCCTGTGGCTTGGGATTTCAGGGATAGGTTCTCCATTTCCTCAGAAAGGGTTAACAATGACTGATACTCTCTTTCAATCACCATGTTTTTATTCATAAAGGCAACTCCTTGGACAGTCACATTCCAGCCTTCTCCTCAAAGAGGACTCTCATACAGACCCTACATAAAAACTGTAGAAGCCTGGTATGTTTAGTAGCTCTTCCTGAAATTACCCAAAAATATCAAAAGCTTTCAGAGATACAAAAATGTGGTCACATAAACTCAGCTTCTCTTAGTCAAAGTCCAAGGTAAGTGATGTCCTTTTGACTGCTCCTGGAAACCATAACCTGCTAACCTCAGAGATCCAATTTTGCATTCTGCAGAGCTGTAAGCAGTTTTACTCATGGCCAAATCAGGTCTGGCTGCAAAAACTACATTTGCTTCCAACTGAGTAAAGTGAAACTTTTGTGCAAGTACACTCGTACAGAGTTCCTGAATGACGTGCATTAGCCATCAGTGCTTTCTCAGTTGTGACAATAATTAGAAATGGGGTCTGAACCAAAATTCTTGGAAGTAAATAACCCCATTCTTTGATTAATTTCCAACTCAAACCCAAATGCAGCTCTAAATTTCACAAATTAGTTCCCCCTCAACACAGAGTAGAACTAAAACTACATACCAGATCCCCTAAATTCAAGAATTTTAAAATCCAGCTCTGTATTTTGTGGTTTGGACACCAGTCTTTTTCTAGATATTTTCAAGGTTAAAACCTAGTAACAGGCAAAGAGTTTCTAGTGTTTTTCTCCTCAGAAAATACTTCTATATATCTTTCAGCTGGTCAAATGATCCTATTTGAAATGCATTTGTAATGACTGAGTGACCTGGTTGTGAGGCTCTATCTGATCATTTGCAGACCCTGTTTAAACAACAGCTTGTGCATGACTTTAGCAGATGGTTTAGCTAACATATAATTTCTATAGGTATATAAAATAACAGTTGGAATCAGAAAGTATAATGGCCTCAAGATTGTCTCTCCATTTTTGCAAAGTCATTTTCTTCTAGTTGTTATAGCTCAGCAGCAAAAGACCATACAGAGAAAATTATGTTGGGGTAAACTAAGCTGAACAAGAACACTATTAAAATATTACTTTAGAAACCCTATTAAAATGAGCATTTCCCAGATAGTTACAAAAGGGAAGGTCTAAAATGTCCATATCAACCAAAGCAGTTTGATCAGCACTGATTTGGTCATGGTCATAAATATCTGCAGTCTCCAGAGAAGCTTTATTTTGACATAGTCAGCAGTAAAGAGATGGTCTATAAAAAACAATTCCATAATTTATTTTCAGGAGATAACATATTTTAAAGGATATGCATTATCAAAATCAAGAGGCAAGACATTGCTCAGTGGTGCTTGGATTTTATTCCAGATGATAAAGAAACAATATCTGGATTCACAGCTGATGCTTTTCAGAGTTTGGAGAGACAGGAAATCCAGAGCATAACTTCAGAAGTAAGTAGTAATTCATGCTATACTTCATCTGTATCTGACTGAGGGAGTTAGGGGTCCTGGAGAGCAAGAGGCTCATCTGCAATACCACAAGGGTACTTCACTGTGCCGCTTGCAGCCCCGACCCCAGCACGTGCATCCATACAGAGGGAAAGATAAGCCCTGCAGTTTGCCCCACAGCTTTTTCCATCAGGGTATAAACTGAAATGGTACGTGATATCCTCTGTACCTGTGGACTTGCACTTCCTTTGGCATGAAATACTGAGCATGAACAGAAACACAACCCTCACCTACCCCCCTCACAGTGCTGGAATGAGGCCATGGTGCTGCATGAGCTGAGCCTGCAAGGATCCTGCAAGGACCTGTCAGTCCTGTAGTGCTGGCTCGGCCAAAGAGCCCCAGTGGGAAATTTCTGCTTTGGATCGTCCCCTAGGAGAACCCACCACTCCCTACCGACCATGGAGGAAACCAAACTCCTTGTCTAGAGCCAGCCTTTGTTATCACATTTGTTAATCATTTATCCTCTATTAAATGCATGGCATTATGTTCAGCTAATATTAGTTCTGCTGTGAACAGCGGTGAATGTCTTCATGCAGAGTTGTGGGTGTTCTGCACATGCATTAATGAGAGAATATGTCATCCTCTGGAGAAAAGTGAACATATATCAAAAAGTTCTGTCAAAATGCCTCCTCAGATGTATTTTTCTTAAATATTACAGGCCACAAAAAGGGGATACAACTTTGCAAAAATGTTTACAGTTCCCATTCCAGTTTTATTTCCAATCTGACCTACCTTCTCCTAGTATTTAGGGTGATTGTCCAGCTCAAACCTAAAACCAATCCAAAATCATTATTAAGTGGTGGGAATAACTCTGCTCATTGACATCTGTGAGTGTGGTGAAAGAATCCCCAATACTGTCAGAAAATAATAAATAACAATCAACTGCAGCAAATGAAGATGGAGTTTATAAAACTATCAAAACATATAAAACTATCATTGCCAGTCCTGCAACACCCACATATGTGAGTCTAATTTATATGAATTGTTCCAAGCCTCATTAACCAAAGAAAATTGCTGTCATTATGGATACATCAGTGAATTGGTCAGGAACATTTTTGTTCTACTTCTCAAATTAGAACATATTGATTACTTCATACAATATTTTTTCAAGGGAAATGTTGGTTTTGGGAAATGGATTGAAAAGCGTTTGCGAATGTTTTTTGAAGTAACGAAGACTTTCTCTCTAAAAATGACCACTCTGTGTCTCAAAATTACATTTCATGAAGAAATAGAAGCAACTTAAATTACAAAGTATATATTGAAAACAACCGAAGTATTTCCAAATTGCCAAAACAAAATGTTACAACTGATTTGAACCAAAACCATATCTTCTGGATTTATAGCTCATGATGTTTTTAGATTTTTGACTGCTTTGTCCTGATTCAGGACATAAACATTTTTCCATAAAGTTACATTTGGCCAGAATGTGAAACCTATTTCCTGCCTATTTCTTTTTTACTACCACACTGATGTCAGTTCTCCTAGCACAGTCACAGCTGTAAGATATTGGCTCTGCTGCAACCGTAAGGCTGCTTTTGCTGAGATATTTTATATCAGTTCCACAGACCCAAAAGATAACTGTGCTGCAAACCCAATTTTTTACTTGCTAGGATAACTGTAGATGTATAGTCTTACACACACATACACACACACACACACACACACATCCATCAGATCTAGCTTGTGTTGGCCATAAATTTGAGTAGATTTTCCCCTATTCAATTAATCTACTTCACTGAAAGCATTCCTGTAATTCAGCAAAGTGCAAAGGGTCTCTTGGGTCCCATATGAGCAATTTTAATGTTAACTGTAATCCATATTTTAGTACTTGAATATAGTGATGGGAGATGCACTAATACCACGGAAATTGTCTTTTATATATATCCCCTGTTCAAAAAAAAAAAAAAAGTCAGAATTATTAGAGGTTAATAGACTTGCTGTATTCACTCTGCTAATTTTGTGTCCTGCTCCCAGTCTCTTTTTGACCTCTTTCTTGCTACTCAATTTGCTGTCTGTGAGCTCAGGTAAGACTGAATTCCTTCTGTGCTCCAGCACTTGGATGTAAGATGAGCTGAAGAGGGACCATGGACTGTGCTCCTTTCCCTTGGCTGGATGTGCTTCTCTGTTTTCCAATCACAATGCTACAGGCAGAGGGGTGCAGCCTTCAGTGGAATTTTATGGCGTATCTACAATAAAAACCAGTTTGGGGGCTATTCCTGTATTCCAAGGACTGCTGGCAGGCCACAACCCATGTCCACAAGGGTAATTTCTTTTCTTGCCTCCAAAAGCAGAGTGTCTATATGGAAAACAGTTTGCTGGAAGCAATACCTGCCCCACTGAATCCCTGCAGCAGGTCTGGGTATGGTTGGGAAGAGCCCTGTGTGGCACAGCTCCATCGTGCCCGGGAGCACCCTGACAGCAAAGCACTGCAGGCAGTCATGCCTTGAGTCCTTCCCCAGCCTGCTGTTATTTACCAGCACGGACCTGCCTGTCCAGCCCAGCATCCCAACAAGATTGGGAAGAAAGAAAGCTTTGCTGGCAAAGGTTTCCAGGACCCCCAGCCAGCAGACAAAGAGCTACTGACAAGAATATAGCAAGTGCCACCTGGAGGTTAAGCCCCAGAGATAAACCCCTGACCATCCAGAGGGTGAGGGATCAGTCAGAGAACCTCACCCTGAAAGCTCACAGAGCCTCATCTACAACACTTAGCAAAGGGTGGAGTGATATTGGTGGTGAAGTGATATTTTTTTGGCATTGTTATCGTGGAAAGCTTGAAAAGGATTATTTCATACAATTCCTAAAATAGCATTGTGATGAATTTCAGCTTGTTTGACTTTTTTTTTTCTATTGGGTGAGACATTCCTTTAAGTCTATAAATACCTAAACGCAATTTTTTCGTGGTTTGTTTATATCTTACAGAGATCTTGCTAATAAAGAGAGGGCAGGGAGTATGAAAGATGGAAGAGAGAGGTTCAACATTTTTAATTTTGACCCTAGCATTGCCCCTGGACAAACCACTAAACAGTTGAGTTTGCATATGATATAAATTTCTTAGCCCCTTGTGGGTAATGAGAGCTGCAGGATAATGAATCACATCACCACTTCAAAAGATAATATGTACAACCCTAATGTTTTCAAATTTCATAAAGATGACACAAGGGCAGTTGGAAACTTGCCAAACTTCAGAAGAGTCATTGAATTATATGCACAGTATTGAGGCATGACATGCATGGATGAAAAATCAATGTTTTGTAGAAAGAAACAGAAACTGGAAAATAATATGATAATAGATAAACGGACATAGAGGGGTCCACATTTCTGTTCTGTGATATTACACAGGCTGATCATGTTTTGTGCTTGATTAATTAGTCTTCCCCATGTTGTGATCCCCACAATGCTTCTGAGATGGTAGACAATCTGTTCTTGCTCTCCCCGTGTGTACTTCAAACCTCTTGCAACTGCAAAAAAAGATACCAATGATCTCAAACATAGGATCAGCAGTTTTACCACGTTTGTTGACAGGTAGCAGCTCTCAGCGTAAAGTAAGCATATGACCTAATAAAGTTGTGTAAATATACTGTCATTAAATATGTGTAATAGCTATTATAATTTGATATATTCTTAGCTGTCAGCAGGTTTTGGACGGGGCTCTGGGTGTTCCTGCATGGCAGTTCAGGCAGAGGTGGCAGCCAGCAGATCCCTGGAAGGCGTGCTGTGCTGCCAGCTCGGGGAGTGCTGGCTGCTGATGGACAGGGAGCTCTGCAGAGCAGAGCCCTGAGAGAGCCTCTGGGGGAGCGAACAAACTGCTGTGCCTGCCCTTCCTGCAGGGGAGGAGATCTCTGCTCTCCTGTGCGGCCATCACCAGCACTGAGGAGTCCAAAACACCACCAGAGCCAAACATGGCAGCTACAAGTAAAGTAAAATATAATAAGAGTTTTCTCTTTTGACCACTACTGAGAGACATGGGGTTTGTGATTGTCTTTGTGTGGTTTTGTGTTAATACTCCACAATTCTGCTTGTGCAAAACCAACAATAGTATTTTAGGACTTTATTTCAAATACAGCAGGGGGAATGAGACTGACCAACTTCTTTAGTTAGGATAGGTCCCATTTCTATCTATATCCTAGTTTTGCCTTTTCACTCAAGAAGAAAAACTATTGAGAGATGGGAAATAAATCATTAGATTTTATGTGCAGAAAGGAATAGCCTTCTTTTTCAGAGCTGGTGCCAGAATCACTTCCAGGTATGATAAGAAATCGGGAAACTTACATCTAAGTCCTGGGATTTAATTTTGTTCTTCCTCGTTTGCCATCAAAATGATGAAGGACTCAGGGAATGCTTTGCACTGGAGGTAGCAATGAGGATTTCAAACATCCATTTAAATATAAAACAACTACATTTATAAAGGCAAAAAATAAGGGCAAAAGGTGCAGGGCTTTATTTCATCTGCCCTTACTTTATCACTACTCTGAATGGTGGCTCAAAATTACTATTTATGAGATATTTTACTCTAAATACTGAGGGAGAAAAATTTGGCCAAAAATCATGACAAGTCCTCTGTTTTGACAGTGTGAAATACTTGATAATTTGTAATGCATTTAGCCATTAATCATTTTAAAGGTCTTTTAAATGGGCATGGAAGTCCTTTGAGTCTTTTCCATATACAGACACTGGATCAGAAACCTTTGCTACAAATTACTTTTGTCTGGACTTCTAATACAAAATCAACTTGAGAACAAGGGAAATACATCACTGTTAAATTTTATTATAAGACAGAGCGCTTATAACACATCATGGGAAACATTTTTGAGCTGCTCTATTAATAACAGCAGTGCCTGATTTCTTTGGTTTAAACTTACCTTTTTCACATTTTCTTGTGACATTTTCCAGATATAAATTGTTATGATGAAGAGTCATTCAAAGCAAGGGAAAAAGCTGTAATTATGTTTCTCTTTTCTAAAAGAGAGTGGGGCAGGAGGGGGATTATTTTACACAGATCAGTGAAGGACACCCTAATAAAGATTGGTCTGGAACATTTCTTTTTATGACAATTGACTTATCAGCAAGAGCCATTGTAGCAAATCTGGAAATTACATAATTGCCAGAAACTGTAGATATTTGACTTGGCAAGAACTTTAGGTGTCTCTGATTTATTATTGTAAGAATTTGGCTCTGCAAAGATGAAGAAATGTTTAATGAAAGAACAGTAGAATTCAAATGAAACAGGCATAGATCTTGTTTTCAGAGGCTATATTTAACTACATTGTCACTTCTACTGTAACACAAATAAACTAAAATTTGAAACTGAAATACTGACATACTGAAAATGTCCAGGGTGACAAACTGGCAGAGAGATCAATCTGCAAGAAAATACTAATTTCAACAGCTACACACATCTTTTCCTCTCCATTTTGCACTACCCTTTGGGCAAGTTCTTTTTGGGTCATTCATTATACTAGATGTTATCCCTTTTAGCACAGGCAAAATAATAAAACTGTAAAGCTGAAAGAAACTTGTTAATGATGAATTGTATTTTTAAATCTGTCTTTCACAAGGCACTGAAGCCCATTCAAGCAGCAAAGTTTAAAGGCATTAGGTATTATTAAATTTAGTAGAAATGTAGGTGACTAAGATCAGAGTGGTGAAGTGGGAATACTGTAAGTACTTATTTTAGGTTTGGAGGGCTTGCATACCACAGCAATTCTGAAAACACCCGTAATTATTCTCTGTATCAGAAGACCAGGTCACTACACAGCGGATTAAGGTGAAAGTCTTTGCTTAAACCATTTGCATCAAAGAGATTTACTTTGGCAAGTCCTCCAGGAAACATTTTCCCTTTGATAAAGTTCAGCCTCTTTTTCTGGAGAAATGCTGTTTCCTAAAAATGGTTTATCATCTGCTCTTTAATATCTCCTTATGTTTCTCATGTTATCTTACTACCTCATGGAGGAGTTGCTAAGACATCCCCCAGTTTATGTGTCTTGGCATTCAGCTGGGCAGCAGCAGCTGGAATTAATGCCACCTCTGCTGCTCCTGGCAGCAACTGCTGACTGCTGCAAAGGGAAGAAATCCTGCTGTGGTGTGAGATCCACATTCCTATCTCTGAGAAGACACAACAGCTGGCACCACCATCACCCATTAGAGCAGAAGCTTTGAGTCTGCTATCAGCTGGAGCTTCTCCGCTGGCACTTGGACAGACCACATCCCTGCCAGGGCTCTGATCATCTTTGTTATGGAGGAGTGAAAAGCCCTGTTAGAAAAAAATGTTACTCTTGAAGTGGAAAACTCAGATTATGTATTTCAGTGTCAGGAGATTAGGAAGAAATATAGCAAAAAATCACATAGACCCACCTTGTTATCGCCTTATTTTTTTTTTCCAAGAGTCAATACTGAATAGATGTTAGTGGACATGTTGGGAAAGAGGAGATATACCAAAGAGTCTTATTTTTCCTAAATGATGGAGATATTAATAGCAATAAATTATTATTGCTTCATATTTCTCCTGTTCCATATCAACCCTGATATCGTTAACTACTGATGCTGCATAGGCAAAGGTGTCTCCAGACAACTGAACATGGAAATCTTCTTTCCTCAAGCTTGAGTAGATGATTTCAATTAAGTTTTTAGCAAATAGGAGCAAATGAGTATTCCTGTGTTCATTAGCAACAAAATACGGAGGCATCACAAAAGGGAGTACCTGTTCAGCCTGGGCTTTACCACCCAGTCCAGTAATCAGGAGTAGCATGGCTTGTGCTGAATGTCATGTGCTACAGCTGAATGGGAGAGCTTATTTTCTGGAGAGAATTCCGTTTGATGCTGGCCTGAAGCCCTACACCAAGAGTCAAACCTGTAGTTGTGTAATTTCAATTTACAATTGTGTAATTGTGAATCTTAACTAGTTTGTGGGGGTGGGTTGTGTTTGTTTGGTTTGCTGGATTTTTTTTTAAAGAACTTTTAGGACAAACTGGAAAGTCTGTTAGATATAAGAACTATCTATTCCTTTTTTTTTCTCTTGGTTTTCTTTAATAGCTTAATCTATCAAAAATGTTGCTTCTGAGTGCAGTTATACAAATGGAAACAGGAAGTATTTTGAAATGGTAACAGGATTTGAACTCTCTACTGATGCAAGAGGACATAAGACCAACTCACAAAAAATTGTCTCAGAGTGTCTTACAGGAAAACTTGCACCTATTATAGATTATTATCTTTTTGCATGATATAAGGAGGGTTAGTATAAAAAACTTTATGGGTGTTTTCACATATTTCACATTATTATCCATCTTTATTCCAACATATTATAAAACTGGTATTCAAATCCTCTAAAAAATTCCATTTATGCTATGTTTTTTACTATAACTTATTTGACTACTTACCTTCTTTTTCATTTCACCAGAATCATGTACAGTGTGTGGTCTGCTATCTAGAAGCTTTTTCATGGCAATAAAAAAACACAAGAATTAGATTAGCAATTATTTTACAGCTTATTCAGCTGCAAAGACTTCTCCCATTCTGAGTGAATACATTGTTGGTAGAATACATATAGTTTATATGCTATAGCTTTATTTCAACCTGGACTGAAAAAGTTATTTAAGCAAAATTTGCTCTTCTCCTCTTAGAATGTGGCTAGGGAAAATATATAATTTAGGTTACATTTATACTTTAAAGCAACTTTTTTCATACTTCTGAACGTTAAATTTACCAAGTTTTGAGGCTTGGAAAAATCTGTTTACATGTGCTCAGGAGAGATGTACTTGAGTTAGCAAAAATTAACCTGCACTGAGAATATTCTTTTCTCACCTAAATGCTCAAAAACTTCCTGCAACATGCTGCAATTACCAGAAAAAAAACCCCAAACCAAAATCAAAACCAAAACCAACCAGCAAACAAAAAACAAACAAAAAACCCCTCACCCAAACAAAACAAAAGCAACAAAAAAATAGCCACAAAAAATCAACAAAAGCAAAAGATAAAATCTATTGCAACATATCAAAAGTCTTTTAGCCAATGTTTCTGAACTATTCAGATGCTGTTATAGCGAGGTAAACTAGAACTGCAGGATTTAATTTTTTCCCTGTTCTCAGTGGTACTTTTTTTGACATTCATTACTGACAAGGATTAATAATTTGATGAAATTCGGATAAACTGGAAATCTAAAGGACTTTTACAAAGAGTTTCTAATTTAAGCAATTCTTACAGGACCAGAAAAACTAAACCAAAAAAAACCAAAACCTATTGCTATAACATAGTGCAACTTTTCCCTTTCAAAATAGTTTGCAGCCAACAAAACACACGCAGTTACCCCTATACCATTTTCCATTTCTGCAATGGACTATTAAGAGTTAAAGATTTAACTTCTGTGTGGGCTCTATGCAACCCATGTCACTGGAGGTCTGCTGTGGCTCATTTGAGACTGCTCCTGATGAAAATACCCCACTACTGGCAGGAAAGATAGGATTTTGACCATAGAACTTATTTAAAAGATGTGGAAGAAGGTTATGCATAAGGACAAATATAAAACCAACTAAAGAAGACAGTGAGAAATACCATGCACAAATATCTGTGATATTATTTGAGATACAAGTATCAACAGGAACTGTGTCTCTTCAGTAAGAATGAATGAATCCAGACTGGAGAAAAAATAGTACCAGCAGTGATAAGCACTACTTACTTCTGGATTTTCTAAACAACATATTTCATCACACACCTCTTGCCTGGATAAGAAAACATGTTATTTTTACTTGACTAGCGTAAATGGGAAGGATATTAGAGAAGCAATATCTACAGAGAGAAATATGGGTAGTTTTTTAAATCAAAAAGCTAGTAATCAAGTCAGCTGAAAATAAATTGAAGATACAAAGTAGTATTCAAAGCTTTGAGTCAAAAATAGAAAGAAAGAAAAATTGCATTCATTTACTAGCAGTGGGTATTGCAATAATGTGGTTAGAGGGTGAATTCAAAACCAGCTCAGCCTTCTGACTCAACAGTTGGATCCTGGCATCACGCAAATCCTGATTTACAATAATCCTCTGAGTCTCTGTGAGCAGACAGGGCAAAATAAGAGAACATGGATGCAGGTCACAAAAACATTCAATGCATTTTAATTAAAACCAAAAGCTGGCAGTGGCTAAAGCTGTCACCAGAGAAGTGACAAATTTGAACAGGCCACTGGGACCTGTCAGGGTCTCTCCAAATACTACACTCAATCAGATTCCCCCAGTGATTCACTGAGTTTAAATACATGAACAACCCTTCCTATCGACTTGTATAACCTCCCTCATGACACAGACCACTGAATTTCACACAGTAATATACATACAAGCCCAGCAAAATGACAGAATATCTATTTCAGATGAACAGAAGGTACTTGTTGAGTTGTGCTTACACAGCAACAGGCTATCCTAGCCAATCCTAGCCAGTGTTGGTTGCTATAGCCCATGAGTAAACCTGAACTGATGCTGCCAGGAGCAGGCACAGCAGCACTGGGCTAGCCTAGGCTGTACAAACACTTGCTACTTGCCCTGTGCCCTTTAGTGCTGCCACACTGACACACCAGTACCCAACACAGCTACTTTGAAGACCTTGGGTGAAGATCCTTGTGTAATCTTTGACTGTTGTTCTCACAACCTCCCCATCTTCTGGTAAGTCTGCAGCTTCTAGCTTTGGAGCCCTCCACAGGGCTTGCCAGGCAAAGTCCTGCAGTACCTTTGGAGAAACTTCACATTAATCTTGTTGAAAAGTCTGAGATTCAGAGGTCTGGATTCATTCCCCCACACTGTGCCAGCATTACACACACATGCATTTGCCAAAGGCATTGCCCTCAGCAGTACAGTCACCTGAGGCTCTCTGTGTGAAAGAGAAGAGAGTGCAAGTTAAGCCTTCAGTGTAATGAACTTCTACACATACTTTTTTTTTTCTTTGCAGAGAAAGAACATATTAAATACATCCAACCTGGAAATTTCTGTACAGGAAGGAAAATAGGATGAAAGCTGGACAGTTAATGTGTTTTCTTCAAAGTCAGGAGCTGAAGTTGATAACCCATTTATATGATCCATGACCTATTGAAATCTCATTGAGTGTCTTTTTCTTCTGTGATTTACTTAAAATGAGGTATAGCACCATTTAAAATGATTTTGTGATGTAGATACTTACTATTAAATTGTAGAAGCCTCCGACTAGAAACATTACTTTTATGTTTTTACTGGTGTTGCTCTTGTCATTGTTGTTATCTTTCCACACTCTCAAGAAAAATATTGAAAACAGAGAAATGTAAACACTGCTTTAATATAAATAATACAACTTGAAAGTTGTATTATTTATATACTTATTTATAATACACTTTCAAGGAAACTAAAAACAGGCTGCAGAAGTGTTCTCTACCCTGATGCAAGCACAGTAAGAACGGATGAACACGTCTGAGGAATGTTCAAGTCACTAAAACAAAAGGAGAAGCCATAGCACGAGGAGATTTTAAGTGTGGGTCTCACCTTCAGCTGCAGCTGAGTCCCATAACCTCAGCTCATGACCCTCTGCACCAGGAAATTCCCACTAGCGATCACACCAACCAGGTCAGCCCAGTTTCCTTGGCTCGGGGGGCGCAAGTGCAGGAGAGGGACTGAAACACTGCACTGCAAATGCACGACACAGCAGCACAGCTGTGGGAAAGCATGTGGACAAGGGCAACTGTGGGAGCCTCACACTTAATGCTTGAGCTTGGAAAGGTCTGCAAAAATAATCTTCCTTCTACTGAGAGGATTTGAGAAGGGAGGAGGGGTGTCATATGGGGAGCACCTTCCTGTGTGTTCCTACAGCAGCAAACACAACAGCTCCCCAATGCTTTCTGAGGCCCTTGGAAACTAGCACAACACAAACAATAACACATTATCATTGCTTTTAGTCCTTACCTGTTTTCTCCCAAAAGCTTAACTTGCCAAAAGGAGGGAGGGGACCTGAACCAGAAATGGGATACACATTCCCTGAAAAAGAGAATCACATCATAACTCAAGTAACAGAGATGCTGTGTGCAGGTTGCTGACAGGTTTGAAGCCATAGCTTAGAGAAACCCTAAATCTTCTCTTCTATTTACACTTCTGGCTCCTCTTTCCCCATCAGGAGTGCTACACTAATCACTTACAATCCTATTTTTGGACCTGGGTGGTAACTGTGCAGCCAAAAGCACTCTCGCTACAATTAAGCTTTATCTCCTTTATTAGTAGGTATAATCACATCATCCCACACCCCTTGCTTGGAGCAATTTGTACATTTTATGACTATATTCCTATTCTTCATTGCCTAGGAGGTTGTAGAAAGTGTATTTTTTTTCTCATATTCATAAAGAGACAAGCAAAAAGCTTTGTTCTCAAGGACAGCAGCAGGATGGCTGGCTATGTAAACAAAATTCCTGTTCCCAGTCTGCTCTGTAGGTGAGTTACACTCTGGGTTAGGGCTCAAATAAGACTTGGTACATATGTGAAGAGGAAAGGCAGAAGTTCTAGTTTTGGAATACAGTGGATCTGTTCTTCCCAATGTGTGAATAGCATCAGTGCTGTGGCACAGTCAGTGGATGATTTTGCTCTGATAGCTCTGCTCTGCCATTGCTCTTGCTGTCCAAAGCCCCTCTGGGACCCCTCTGCTGTCCCATCAGGGGTGCCCAGCAACTCCATCAGTGTCACTCTGGTGCACACATTGTTTGATGTCTTCCTCCATTCAGGAAATGGGTGGGAAACCACAGTTTGCTTGAATGGGTTTCTCTGTACACCCTGGAGCAGGAGGAGGAGAAACACATCTAATAGACTTGTTTGTTCTCTCCATTTTTTTAAACTATAACTAGCACTGTGCAATAGAGATTAAGCGATATCTTTATGGTATTTTTGCACAACCACACAAACAAAATCTAAGAATCTTTTTCAATATGATGTCCTCATTAAAGATTTTAACCTAATTGAATACTTAACGTGAACTTTCATGGACAATAGCACGACTAAACCATGGGTATTTAATACAGAATAGAACATGTAATTACCAGAGTGAATCTTAGATAGTTTAATGTCTTTTGTTATGGTAAAATGAATCAAGAGCGTTTCAACATTTAGGTTTCAGTCTTGCACAGACACGTCCCTGTGTGGAACTCTTTGCGTGACTAGACCCTCCATTAATTTCCATTAATAAGGAGATAATTAGTGCATAATGAAAAATGCTCAAACAACTGTCTCTTGTAGAGAACTGAATCTAAAATTTTTCATGATATTGTACTTTTTATTCAGTAGGATCTTGGAACCCCAAAGGGTTTGTATGTACAATTTATCTACTTTCCATATTATGTGTGGTTGTTTTGCAATGCAAATATTGTTCTGTTTAAGCTTGGAACAGGGACAAACCTTTCCCTGGCTCTTTCTTTCTTCCCCCCCACTTTGTGTTCTCTAAGTGACCACAGAGTGATTCCAATGCAACAAAGTCAAATCCTGAAGAGCTGAACCTGTTATTATTGATATGGGTATTGTCATTTGTCTTCATTTTTATTTATACAAAAGTATTTATTTTATTTATACAAAAGTATTTATTACAGATCTAACTCAGAAAAAGACCCCACTGTTATTATTTTGATAGCATATGTGCCTTTTGTAGTGCTTTTTCTGACCACAGATTTTCAACAAGACTCTATTTTTGTCCTATTTGTTACAGTCCACATTCTTGAAAAGATGGCCAGGATTGCTTGCTCACTGAATGCTTCTCAATTCTCCCTGTGGCAAACTACTGGATGGGGCAGACATATTCAGCTTTGGAGATAAAACACAATTTTTCTACTTTTTTAGTTAGCATCTAGGTAAAAATAGTATTTAATCTGAATTTATGAATTCTTCTTGATTTGCTTTTACATGTTACAGTTATGCGACGAGTCTTTCTTGGGGTAAAGATAGGTTTAAAAATTGTTGTTCAGAATAGTTGGAAGAGATTTCAGTTCTAAAAGTTTGGTTACAGTTGTATTTTCCTATGAAAATTATATTAAGCCCTTTAAAGAGAAGAAATCTCTCAAAAGCTAAAGAAAAAACTTGTCTGCTGATTTCCTTCTAAGAAGATTAAAGAATAGGAAACTTCAGTAATAAGGCAAGTGAAACTTGTATTGCAATGATTATACTGGATTTCTTAGGGAAGAGTGATCATGGCTCAGCAAATCTTACTGAGCATTCCTCTGCACTTGTGCTGGATTTAGTTTGCCTTGTCACCTGTCTCATAAATATTGGAATGAGTCATGCTCAGAACGATGGAGGTGGAATAGATCATCTAAGAACAAAAGATCTGTGTCTTTATGGAATTCATGTGGCTGTTGCAGATGAACATATTATTAAAGGCTGTAGCAAAGCAAGGCCAGGAGAAGACACAAAGCAGTTGCCATAGATTGTAATGTGATGCCACAGGTTTTTGCATTCTTGTTTCCCTGCACAACACAGAGGGTGGGAAGTGGGAGAAGAGAGAGAAAATGAAGCATACTGCCAAAGAGGGACCAAAAGGAAATGTCATGAGATGAAAAAGGAAAGTGAATACTATGATGAAATACTGAAGGTTTCTTCAGCATAAAGAAATGTGCCTTCTAGGCATGATGCAGCTTCATCGTGCACATCTTTGGCACAATAGAACTCCTTTTTTATTCCTGCCTTTGTTAGACTAAATTTCATAACAGCAGACAGGCAAACAAAGGAATATAGACTGCCCAAGATCCACATTGAGGATTTGCAGAAATTATGTAGAAATGTAGAAACACATGTAGAAAATCAGCTGTTAACTGTTTCATAGAATTAGGTCCTCAACACTAGGATTGTATTAGAGATGCTTATGCTATCTACAAACAGGAGGATTTTACAAATTATTTATCTAGCTGGTCAGATGTAATGTGGCAGTGAAATCACACATTTTGCCATGCCAGGTTGACCAAGACCAAAGCCATTCTTGGGTTCCTTCCTTCTGGGAACACCACAATTATGCTACAGGTCTTGGGCTCTCAGTGTGAAAAATCACAATGCATATATGAAGTAAAAGTCAGTGCAACTGCACTCTGAAGCAACCCTGGCATGACTCTGGGAGAGTTAGGCTCTGGAGTCTGTGTGTTTGTGATATAACTAGGTATGATACATACTAGGATCTATATATTTAAAGAAAGATAACATCCTTCCATTAAAAAATGTGGTAGTGCAAATTTTATAGTTGCATTCCTTCAAGTTGTGTTGTGTTTTTCCCTTTGGTTGATTGTAATGGTTTGTCCCAGTTATCCCTGTTCTTATGGTTTAATCCCGAGTTGTACCCTCCCTTCCCTTGTCAATTAAGTTGATACCTGCCCCTATTTCCAGACCCTTCCCTGTCTGTCAGGGAAAACCCTGCCCTCCTCCCTTGTCAGGCTGTGTAATCCCAACCCCTTCTTCCAGAACCCTCCATGTCATTCATGTGATCCTTGTTCCTTATAAAGCAAATCCCACCCTTTGCTGGTTAAAAACACCACCCTTTCTCCCTATCAATAATCTTTAGTCTCACCCGTAGTTCTAGAAGATTCTGACATTCCCTAACCCTAATTGGCCAGTGCTCCCAAGCTCCCCCCTCTCCTCACACTCATTGGTAAAATCATATGTTTGTTAAGATGTAATCCCTGCTCTTACTCGTTTCCATTGGTTCTTGTAAACCTCGCCTTCTTTGTTTTTAAGTTGGTGTAAGCCCTTTCTTCGGCGCTTGTTTGACTTGCTCCTTCCCCTGTGAATAAGCCCTCCCCCCTTCGGACCCGGTTAAAGAAGT
Source organism: Leptocoma aspasia (assembly GCA_013399835.1). Classification (NCBI taxonomy): domain Eukaryota; kingdom Metazoa; phylum Chordata; class Aves; order Passeriformes; family Nectariniidae; genus Leptocoma; species Leptocoma aspasia. Next base: position 1,351,654 of record VXAX01004837.1, read on the forward strand.
CTCCCTTTGTCTTTGTTCCGGACCTCGTCACTTCTGGCAACAGCCTACCCTACAGGACGGTCATCCTGAAGCAACTCCCTGGGCCCCTGAACTCCTGGGGAGTGCCCACTCCGTCGCAGCTCCGAGGTCTCCTGTGAGCTAGCTGCAAGGCGAGAAGACAGGGACTGCGACATTGGTTCAAGTGTTATGTACTGCCTCCTCTCACTCCTCCCCACAGAGATCAGGATTGGTTGCTGCTTAGATCCTCCCATTGTATCCTCCCCCCTTTATAAATTACTGTAACCCCATATTCTGGGTTCTTTGTCGTTGACTCCTTCCAAGCTGTGCCTCAATAAAGCCTGCCTTGGGAACTCACACAAAGACCCTTTCCTTCCTCCTTTGCTCTGGACTCTCTTTGTGCTCACCCTGAGATCTCTGCCAGCAGCGGGGATTACGTTCCCTGCTGCGCACCGCTACCCTGATCGGCTGTGCCGAGGATCGGGATGGCCACTCTTGGTGTGGCCAGAGGGGGAGAAATCCCTTGAACTAGCCCAGGAGGGGATTTCTCCAGCCCCCTCAGAGAAGCGGGACGTGTCAAAAAAAATTCTAATAATTTTGCTCTCATTATTTTAAATATTTGGAAATATTTCATGTTTTTCCAAACAGAAGTAGGTATCAAGAAAAGAAGAAAAAAAAACCTACAACTTTTTTTATTATTTTCAGTAATGCCCTTTGAGCTCCTTCTTGAAGAGGAACATATAAATCATCTGAGTGGTGGTTCTTAACACAGGAAAAGTATCAGCAGCTCAGGCAGGAGGACTCGCTTTTTATTTGAAAACTTGTAACAGACTTAACAGACTTCAGAGAATGTGCATGACTAACTATAAAAATGTACATACAAAGAAGCACAAATTATTTTTTTTAATGTAAATGCCCTACAAATTAATGCATGATAACAAAAAATTCCTTTCCTTCCCTTTCCTTTCTAGCTTAGCTCAGAAACCACAAAGTCATTCAGTTTTGGATCCATTCCTATTTCTCAGACTTCCCAGGAGGTTTAGTGAAAGCAAGACATAGCTCTTTCCTGGAACCCCGTGGGCATTACTACATGTTTTAGATGTAGATAAGGCTGCTACACTCTGCATTTGGGAAGTCAAGATTTCATTTATAAGGTGCTGAAGCTGGAAGGCTTTCATGTCAGGCCCTCAGCTCACAATCTGCAGCAAAAGAGGAAATGGAGGGTATGTCAGCAGCAGGCAGCCAAGCACAGAACAGAGACATGGCAGCTCAGTGCATATGTTCACACAGCTGAGTGCTGTGTAGAGATCCCATGTGTGTCTGGCAAGCAAAAGTATTTCTGTTAGCATAGCACTGCTTTCAGCAGCAGCACATCAACAGCACTGCTTGGGCCCAGAACCAGATTAGCATCTTTTACATTTTCAGATGTCTTGCATCTGAAAAGGCATTTTCACTGTGTGATGAGTCTTTTCCTGGGTGGACAGGGAAGGGGGTAACAAAAATAAAAACTAAGAATGTTACTGAGGAGCTCTGATTTTGCTCCTGAGTAGATGCAAGGTGCTGGGGAACACAGAACAACAAGAAGTCAACCTGGGCACGGTTCTGTAAAGAAAGGTATTGTCCCATGTTCACACAGAGAGGATAGCTCAGTTTTGTAACCACCAGAGAATTGCTTCTTGATTCCTCCAGTTCTTTTCCCATCTTCTCCATGGACAATATAACCAACAATTTAAGTAGGAATAGTTTCTTCTTGGGGATCATCTTCGTAGACTAGTGCTGAAGTCTCTGAGCAGCACAGCGGTGGTGGCTGGGACCAGGAGCTGCTGTTTTGTGACTTGAACTCTTTCCAGGTCAGCCTGGCTGCTCAGCCTGATCTCACTGTGTGGATGGGAGCAGGTGTTTTCCGTGGCATATGACATGCTACAGGTCTGAGCTCAGACATGGAAACACGCTCAGATTGAAATATTCAGGATAAAATTCAAGGAAAAAAAGCACATCTATCAGTAGCAGAGCTACTAAAATCAGGTTTGTTCAGGTTTAAGTTATGCCTTTTGCAGCTTCCCATGACAAAAGCCACTACAATGATCCTAACTTGTATTTTTACATTTGTTTTCTGAATGCACTGCTCTCAGTACATCTCCTTTTACCTCCTATTTCCAGCTCCCCTCCCCAGAATGGCCAACTCCCATTTCCTCTAATCTCTCAATTTCCATCACTTCCCCATTTCAAGATCCCTCCCTGGTTAGCTGGGCATCAGGCAATGTGGCAGATTTGGAGGTGGCAGATCAGCCAGGCAGCATTTGTTTGCTACTACACAGCAGAGAAACAAGCAGATAAAGTGCTTTCCCCAGCAGGGCAACAAATTGCATATTACTGTTGGTTCTCATTAAACATTTTAACAAATTAAATCTCTTTGAGATTTGCAGTTGCACATCACTGGGGAAAGATGGACAGATGGTATAATCACATAAGCCTCCTTTCACTGCGAAGCCACATTAAAAAGAAAAAAGGCCAAAGTAACAAAACCATCCTGTTTCTTTCTGAAGACTGGATGGAGGCAAATACAGATTATGTAGCGATCAGGGTCAGAATCAATATTTAGAGTCTTGATTCAAAATGTTAAAGGGGCTTTGGATGGTGATCACGTGTGCTATGACATAGACATTACTATGGGTCTGCTGTGCCATACCCTGTACTGGCTTAGGAGAAAATCCAATTCCTTCTTCACTTTCCACTCTCACCTGCAGCTTATCAGTGCGGAAACCTTTGCTGTGGTTTAGATGGTGATCTGCAGAGGCAGACAGGACCATTTCAGACAGCTGTATGAGTATTAGATGCTGCCCATAGCTCTGTGTGGTACTCTGGATTTCAGCACCACCCCAACCTCGTGCCAGAATAACAGTATTTGTGGGTGTGAACACACTCTCAGCAACACTGCCCAAATTGCTATTTCTTGAAAATAGCATAAAGGACCCGAGGTCACAGACATCGAGCCCGTTTTGATAGTTAAAACATATTATACAAGATCTCCTGGGAACTTTTTGCAGCTAACATTAAACAAATATTAAACCATTGCAGTGAAATAATACACCTCCAATGCTGTAGGTACGCTGAGCGCTGGCGGCTGCTGCCGGACATCCAGTGGCTGCGGGCACCGCTCCCCGGAGCCCCGTGAGGGCAGCGGCCGGAGC
>VXAX01004837.1:1355249-1438582 GCA_013399835.1 Leptocoma aspasia
GCTGCTCGGCTCCGCTCCGCGGGAGGGCCGGACCGCTCCGGGCCGCGTCCCCAGGCGTGCACAGCGCCAGGGAGAGGCAGCGCCGGTGCCTTCCCCGCCTGGCCGGGGCGGGGCAGGAGGGCGGCCGTTGCCGCCGCTTCCCGGTCGCCCGTTACGGCCCCGGCCGCGCCAGGAACCATGAGCGGCTCCGGCTCGGAGGAGCCGCAGCCTAGCCAGTCGGCGGAGGACGACCTGCAGCAAGAGGCCGAGCAGGACTGGGAGGCGGCCAAGGCTTTCTACGACAATCTGGTTACCCAGAAGCCCCGGCCGGTGAGTGCGGGCGGGCCGGGGGTCCGGAGCTCGGGGGTCCGGGGGGAGGCTGCGGGCCCGGGGCCTGAGGGCCGCGGGCCGGCGCTACCCTGTGCTCGTTCCGCAGCCCAAGCCCCAGAACGCCATCACGGTAGCCGTGTCCTCCCGAGCGCTCTTCAACTTGGTGGAGGAGCGGCAGATCTACGAAGAGCACGGGGTGGAGAAGTACGTGGAGTACCAGCAGAAGAACGAGAACGTCATCCTCAAGCCCGGACCGGCGTTCTACTTCGTCAAGGTAGCCAGGAGGCGGCCCGGAGCGTGGGGCCCGGCGGGGCGGGAGAGGGTGCGGCGGTGCGCGGAGGATGCTGCGAGGCCAAATTTCGGGAAGAGGAGGAGCCCGAAGCCTCTTTAAGTGGAGATACTCCTGCCTCAGGGAGATGTTTCTGGGAGTTGTTCTCCCAGCGCCGAGCTCGTTGCGGCGGGGCAGCCTGCGAGCATCCTCCGCATCTCTCTGCGCTCCCTGGCCCCGCGGCCACCGCTTCTCTCCCCTCTCCCATTCCCTCTCCTCCTCTCCTGCCCTCCCTTCCCGCCGGCACTAATGCTGAACGCCTGCGGCAGAGCACGTACTGCCCGCGTCACCGGGACCGGAGTGGTACCCTCAGCATCCCGGTTTGTATCCCGGCTCACAGCATCACATCCCAGGTGTGGGTAAGGAGCAACCTGATTTTTCCGCTGGACATGGGGCATATGAAGCACCTTTCCTTTTAAGACCATTTTAGTCAAGATAAGCTCCAAATTGTTTTAAGTTTGTCTCAACCTCCTCCTCCCCAAAACCACCCAAAACAAAATGAATAAACCAACTCACTTCCGCTCCCCTCTCCAAAAAAAAAAAAAAAAAAAACAACCAAAAAAAAAAAATCCACCAAAAAAATCAAAACCCAAACAGCGTTAATTTTAATTTCTTTTGGTCAGCTTTAACTTTTCCTTGCTTTTGTTGTTACCCTGGAAATTGTTCTTGAGGACCAGCAAGAGAAATGGACTCCCTACTTCTGAGTCAGGGTTTAAAAAGAGCTGAAATGGAATATTTCGCTTCCATTGCACAAGAAAAGAGAAATGGCCAAGGAAAATAGCCTGCAGCATGGAAAGCAAGTGAAATTACAGAATAGTGAAAAAAACTGAAAATATGTATGTTTTTGAAGAGCAACAGGCTTTAGTAGGACTGTCTTGAAAAAACACTGTCTACAGAGTTAATTTTATGTCCATTGAGAACTGTTTGCTGAGCTTTACCACAATGTTTTTAGAAAATTAATGAAATCATAATTAGAAATCATACTTACTGACATCAGAGTTGTGGCAGAACATTTCAGGTCTTAAAAGTAGATTTTCATTACTTCAGTTTTGGTCTCAGGAATTTAAAACATTTTCTTCATTACTGGCTTTATGAACATACACAGTGGAAAAATTCCTTATGTCAATACCCATGCTGCTGTAAATATAACATAGCTATTAGTAGCATTAATGGCACAGGCACTGTAAAGGCGTTTCTAACATAAAAGTGTGGCCATAAAATAATTCACTGTGTACACCAATGAGGGCAGACTGACTTGCATATTTTCCTATATGTAGCAGCCCTGCTAGCACAGTCAGTTTTTAAGATTAGAGTTCAGTGTCAAATTTACTTAGAGTATAAGCACAATTTGACTCTTTAACTGCTCATACTTTGGAAATCAGAGCTGTTAGCTATGCCCAGCTAAATGAACCTTGACCTCTGTTCCCTTCTGATATGCTATTTTTGTTTGAATTCTTTATATTGCTTAGTCACAAGAATCATTAGTCTAGAGAACTGTGGCTTTGTTGAGTCATCCTTTCTACTTGGAGACAAAGCAAAAAGGAAATAATATCTTTTTCTTTGGATTCCCTTATTAAAATGTTCACTAAAATAATTTAAAACTATTATATCTCTTGCTTATAGAGCTTAAGATTTGTAATCACAGGCCAGGGTGTCCTTAGACTGCAAAGTATAAAGACACTGGACAAAAAAATGGAATCCCCTCCTTCACTCACCCTTATTCTCTAATAATTTAAGAAATTGCCAGTGTAGTAGAGTATTAACAATTGAAGTGAGTTATGACCACATAAGATTTTTTTCTAAGCCTTATATTAAGCTCTAACTTAGAATTTTCCTAAGCACAGTCCTTCAATAACACAGCTTTTTAAAGTGAGATTTCCAGAATTTAATTACGGAATCTGTGTCTTAGTTCTGAACAACTGGCCTGACGTTTTAAAGCAACTTAATAAAAATCACTCTATCTTGCATTCATTTGATGATTTATAATTGATTTTGTTGCTATAATCCCAAAGAATTCCATTCAAGGATCAAGATGAAGTTCTAAATAGGAGAAGAGATGGATACAGATTGAGATGAGCAGATGAAAGGTCAAGGAATTAAGAATACCAGACTGTGGGTATAACATGTTGGCCAGTTATCTTTGAAGAGATCTCAAATCAAAATCTGTTTCATTCATTGCTGCAATTAGAAACTCTCAAGCTAATCATGTTGACAGGATGTGATTTTGTACTCATTACTTAAGGATGGTCTTTGACACCTAACAACCTGAACTGTGTCATTGAATCAGCAAAAGTAAATTCCATACCTCAAAAAAAAAAAAGAAATTTACTTACTTCCTTTCAAATGAGCCCAGTCAAATGGTTGCTGGGGGCAGCAAAGCAGAAAGGAGTAAAAGAAGTTCAGCAAGTTAAACTATCGGGTATTTTACACTCTCCTTTCGAGACCATCCTGTCACTAAAACTAGAGTGACTTAGAAAGGAGGCACACCCCACTTGACTGTTGACTTCCACGTTTTTAATCTGCAGGCGCTGGAGCATGTCAATGCCCGGCTTCTTGAGCTGTACCCTGATGATGAAGAACGGTTTGACATCGTGCTGATGACTAATAACCATGCCCAAGTGGGAGTGAGGCTCATAAACAGCATCAATCACTATGGTAAATAAAATAATCACCGGTGTGTAGAATTGCCAGCTGTTACCTAATAATATGAATTAATTTTATTCTTCCTGTTCTGACTTTGGGAAAAGCAACTTCTTGGATATTTATTTTTGAGTGTCAGCATAAGTGAAATAGTATTAGACAGAATTTGGTCCAGTGCTCTAGATTTGTTAGGTGTGAACCATAACTTCTGAGAAGTCCTTAAACTTTTTGATATTTGGTATCTATGCTCCCTACACATACATCTTCACAGCAGTTACTCTGCTGTCATAGAGGGAATTTTGCCCCCTAAATTCTCAATGAGGATGGACTGATCAAACATTGTAATTGTTGGAAGTTGTGTAACTTGTTGAAATTACAATGAACATACTTTCTTTTTTTAAGTTTACTGTAAGCTAGGCTACTGTACCTTTTCACAGGTTCCTTTTACAGGTTTGTAGTGTCAAGGCAGAGCCACACCTTGTGCTGTTCTTACTTTAGGCTTAACAATTGAGCGTTTCTGTATGACGGGAGGAGAGAGCCCCATTGGTTACCTGACTGCGTACCTCACGAACCTATACCTCTCAGCAGATTCTGACAAGGTGCAGGAAGCTATAAAAGCAGGTTTGAATTGACTTTCTTTTGCTATCTGTTGATATATTTTGTTACCTGTGAGCTTGTTCAAAAATTATATATATTGTGTGTCTTTCACTGAAAGTAGTGCTGCTTCATCAAATGCAGAAAATCACCACTTTGTATGGTGCAAGCTTATCACTTATTTTTACTCAACCAAATAAAATCATGTGATACAGTTCCTCTCTGACCCTTCAGCCTGCTCATAGTGACAACGTAACCACTCTACACCTGTGTCTTCTCCTCTTCAAAAAGAAACAAGATTCCCACCTCTATTCAACTTCTGTTTGAGCATCATCTTTTTGATACAACTTAAAAAAGCAACTTCTGTGTCCCCTTTTTGTTAAAAAGTAACAAATACTTTGAGCCATCTCCTTGGGATTTCCTGCTTTTCCCTCATTTGCAGCATAGCTTGGGAAGCATTTTTATATAGTCTTACATGAAAGTGGAAGGAAGCATGTCCAAGAAGTTTTGGCAGTGGGACAGCTTCCATGCATCTGTGTTACAGAACAGCCATCTGTAATTAGCTTCTGTGATCAGTCGTGCTCACCATATATAAGGGTCACCACCACTAAGTTTTGGAACCAAACTGCTGATGGTTTCATGACTGACTTTGCAGGACATGCTAACTGAGGGTCTCTGATCTACTTTCAGGCATTGCATCAGCTACAATGTTCACTGCCAGCAAAGATGTTGTTTACTCGGATACACAGCTGAGGGTGGCTTTTGATGGGGATGCTGTTATCTTTTCTGATGAATCAGAACAGATTGTCAAAGAGCAAGGATTAGATAGATTTTTTGAACATGAACAGCTGAATGAAAATAAGCCTCTTGCACAGGTTTGTATTTCTTTAATTTCTTGTTTAAAGGGAGTTTCTGAAAGATCTGATTACTTTCATTGCTGCTGTATTTCTCCATTTTCCCAGTGTGGATGTATTCTTTGTGAAAGCTGATGCCCCTATTTATTTCCTTCTTTGAGGATAATCTTTAAAATGCACGTTTCACATAAAAGAGGCCACCATTGCAGTCCTTCTACCAGGCCATCTTTGCAGTCCTCTCTCATTTCTGAGAGAACTGCATATATAAGACAGTGACTTACAGTTGTCTTTTAATAGTATTATTAGGAAAAAAAATGTGCTGATTTCCTTGATTTTTTTTTAAATAAGACTGTAGGTAATGTTAATTTTAAACATTGAGATATTCTGGTTATTAAAACAGGATAATATCTGCTTATTCCCAAGCAGAACCATGCAATTTGTCTAAAAACACAAATATTTTAACATTAGCTTAAACTGAAAGACCAATTCTGCTATTATTAAAAATATGTAAATTCAGAATAAAAGCTTTATTTATTAAAGTACTGGACAGTGCAATATATTGCAATTTGAACAAAACTGTCATTTGCTTCTATTAATTGGAGTGTAGTATAGTCATTAGTCTGGGAAGAGTTCATTGATGGCTTTTGTAATTTGTTTTCTACTGTTTTTTGTGCAGGAAAAAAATTACAGTTCGTGATTCATAGCAAAAAGAGTTCTGTGTTTTCAATGAATATTTTATTAAAGACTGTAATTAAAAATTAATATTGTAAGAGATCTTGTAAGCCTTAGTGAGAATTATTTTCCCACCGATCCTATCATGTAGTGTTATGGTTTTAACTTTTTGCCAATGTGTGAATTCCTAGTGATGGTGCAGACCCATTTGGAGATGTTATATAGAGAATTTGTGGAGTAGCACAGCATTAGGAAAAGGAATTCTGTGTGTAACTGGCAGTTTGGAAGAAAGCAAAAGAATGATTTGGGGAACTGTGGACATATACTAAATATGCTTCTGGTATTTCATACTCAGGGTCCTTTGAAGGGTTTTCTGGAAGACTTGGGGAAACTCCAGAAGAAGTTCTATGCAAAAAACGAACGATTAAATTGTCCTATAAGGACCTACCTGGTCACAGCCAGAAGTGCAGCGAGCTCTGGAGCCAGAGTGCTGAAGACTCTCCGTAGCTGGGGTCTGGAGATTGATGAGGCACTTTTCCTAGCAGGAGCACCTAAAGGACCAATCCTGGTGAAAATCCGCCCTCACATTTTCTTTGATGACCAGATGTTCCACATTGAAGGAGCACAGAAATTAGGCACCATAGCCGCACATGTCCCCTATGGTGTTGGTCAGAAGCACCACAAATCTACATGACTAAATCTACATGACTAGAGGGTGCCATTAAGGATAAGGTTCTTGACTCAGCCAGCCTCTAATCTACCAATAGTTGCATCTGAAAACCTCTACATTTGTGTATTGTGAGCACTGTGTCTAAACATTTAACTTCTGGCTAGAACAGCCTTTAAAGGAAGTATTTTTAATATTGGTAAGTTTTTAATAGAGTTATTTTAATATAATTCTTAAGCAGTTTAGATTTTTTTACCTATCTGTAATCTAACACTGTGGTTTTAATATTAGGAGAAGATTTGTACTGTTTTTATAGCTTGAGACATATTCTGAGACAGAACAGGTATATTTTATCTAAAAAACTGTTGACGGGTTATTTATAAGAAAATTCATGCTGCAATGCTGTTTCTTGACAGTTATTTCTGAAGCTCCCAAAAGCATAGTTTACATGTAACTGTTTACCTGTTGGTGGTTTGCTGGTTAAATATGTGTTCAGTAGGTCTGTCACCACACGACTTTGGCTTCTAGTAAAATATTAGTGCATTGGGTCGTGTTTACACGTATTTTTCTATATTGTTTTCTTATCTTAATAAAGCTGGCTTTACAGAACTTTGTCATTTTTCTATGTAGAGGTTTTAGCATAATTTCCTAGGCAGAGTTTGTGTAATCAGAATGTTCCTGATGTTTAGAACCAGAAGTGACCGCTTTCAGTCAAATCTGAGAGCTAGAGGTCTCACCTTGACCCAGCATACTTCACAGAGCTGGGTGCAAGTCTGAGATTCTGTGAGTATCTCGCCTGGGATGAAGGCTGAAGCTTTAGAGCACACCTTCATAACAGCAGATAATCTGCCTGGAAATAATGCTGTTGATGGAACTACTTTCTTCTTAACTAGATTCCCTTAGGATTTACAACTGTTCTGTGATCTGCATGAAATCAGCTTGGCAACTTCTGATGAGTTTCCAGGGGACAGATGCCTGTTGCTACATGACTTCATATTTACACCTTAGGTCTATTCTCTATTTTATGCTGAATTTCTGTATCTCATTGTTATCTGTGTAACTAAGTGATATCCAAATGACACCACTAACATCTGTCAGGTGGTGTTTGTTCTCTTTCTTTCCCTAGTGGAACAACTGTCCTGTTTTATTATTCATTGTTGTCATATATTCATACCAGAAGAGACAAAACCAAAAGAATGTGCTTTGCAGTGGGAGTAGAAATGGTGAATCAAGCTTGTCATGATCTGTGGTTCCTGGGGGAATTCGGCCCAGAATCTCACATTAGCCTCTGAAAGTTTGGTCTCCTCTGTCCAGATGAACTGTTCTGTTACTGCAGAAAGCTCCACTCCACCAATTAGGGCTTCCCTCCCAGGAACATAGGTAATCATTTTAATGTTCTGGGTCCAAGCCACAAAGTTCTTTGGAAGCAAAGGCAAAAGCCCTGATCCTGCATGAAACGTGAATAGAGACTGTTGGAAAGGTTTTTAAGTGTTCACACCCGTATGTGATGTTGATGGGATGCACTGCAGATTTCTGGTGTACTTGGAGCTTTGTATGCGCTAAAGGCTTGGTGCCCAAAACGTATCACATTTCCCAGCCCAGCCAGGAGATGAGGAAGACATGAATTAACTGAGGCCTGGTCATTGTCTGCCAGGATGGGATAGAGTTACCTCACCAAATGGAGATCATGAAAAATGTTATTAGCAGATGTTTTTATGTGAGAGATCAGAGTCCACAAGGGATTAAAAAATATTCCTTAGCTGTGGAATATAAATTGTGTGTGTACCTTTATCACAAAAGCATGGCTGGAAAGTTCAGAAAGACCAGTCCTGCCTTTTTGAAGCAGAACATGTATCAGCTGTTTTTCATCCGTGCATTGTTAGAGCTGTAGAGGTTGGTTGCAGGAAATAAAACCAGCATTTGACCCTCACTGAACAATTACATCTTGATAATGGAAAGGTTAATGGGATCCTTAATCCCTATAGGAGTGCAGAGGTGAGTCTCATACCTGACAGGGTAAGCATGCAAACCAGTGAATAAATTGGAAGCTGAGTCATGTGGTCTATTACGTGTACCTTCATTTCCAATGAACCATCCACCTACAGCAAGAATGAAACCTACTGGCCAGGACACCGGAGCTTCCAAGTCTTTTTTTGGTCTGTGCACACACAGTACTAGGGGACTCCTTCTTGCAGTGTCCTCCTGACAGCACTAAGGCATGTGTGAGAAGAGTTCACAAATTTACATAGTAGAATTTACATTCTTAGTCACAGAATTCAAATTGACATTAAAGTTCAGAAGCTGATGTTAAGGCCCACAATCACTTTTCCTAAACTAGTTGAGCAAAATGCCCTTAGATATTTCAGACCATACACTGTCTTTTAATTATCAGGCAACTGTCCCCAGGCTTGATGGCTGCTTCTCTGCACATCCAGCTGGCAGCATGGCAGGGGAGTGGAGCCTCACTAGTTCATGCAAGTACCTTCCAGACTAATCTGGATGTCTGGGGAGACTCGGGCTTGCCAAACAGCGTCTGCCTGTTAAAATTATTTTCTTCTGCTCCAAGGCACAGCTTGGCTAGTGGACCGAAATAATCTTTTTCAAGAAAATTCTGTAAAGTGGGGTGGGAGCTGGGGGAAAGTGTTTTCTATTTTTGTAGACATAGAAGAGAATTGTCTCTTAATAGCATTCCAGTCCACAAAACAAAACAAACAAGCAAACAACAACTACAAACTCAACAAAAAATGTCTGGCTTCTCACGCTTACCAGGCTACCATGAGTTTATGCCCTCATAACCCTAAGCCAGTCACAGTCAAAACAACAGAAATACTTTTCAGTAGGGGAATAGAGAGAACTGTCCTTTATCAGCCTGTTTACAACACTGGAAGACAGACTTATGAAAAATACTGTCATCACAGACAAAATCTGGAGGAGGGTTAATAATAACACAGATGAATTCTGTATGGAAACAGAACTCTGTCAGGAAAACAGTTCTTGTTCCATTAGCTTCCAGGTTCCTGCACTGCATAAGAGTCCAGGAAAGACAGTAAGGCAAATGGGAATGTCTCAAACTGCTACCAATCCCTGTGGAGAAAAATGTTAGAAATAAGATTCTGAAGGTATCTTCAAATTTTTGTTTGTTTGTTTGTTTACAGAACATATTCTCAGAATGTGTTAGCTATTTCCCACCAGTTACCAAGACATCATAAACCCATGTTCCCAGTTCTTTCCCACCTTTAAGACACCCTTTCAATTTCCAGGCTAGCATGTCATCTGGAGGAGCCAAAATATAAAGTATTTCAGATCAAAAAATTGGAGATGGTCATCATCACAAGTCTTCCAACATGGATTCTGGACTGTGACCTGTTAGGAGGATGTGGGATTCAGAGAGCTCCTACATGCTGAGGAGGATCCTCAGGTACCTCCTCAGGCTCCTCTGCCAGATCCTGTAACCTGCACCGGCCTGTAGTATTGCTAAACACAACCTTGAGTGCAGTAGAGGTGTACAGAAATCTGTGGAGCAGGTCAATGTCAGAAGAAATAACTTCCAGTTATCATGCTCAGTATCTGGGACCAACATCTGGATGCACACATCATTCCTGCCTACATGAGCAGCTTTTGATCACAGTGAGCTCCTGAGCACAATGCTCCTTGCACTGAAGGCTGGACTGACATCAACAAACACAGGCAGCGCCCTCGAGGCAGTGCCCTCTCCAACACATCTGCAGCCTTCTAAGTAGGGGTATCAGATATGACTGCCAGAATCCTCATGGCCTGGTGATGAACAGCAGATTCTTTAGCTGCCACCAGGTCAATTTCTTACAGATGAATCTGTTCCTCTAACAGGGCATTTCCTGGTTCTCCTATTTTGACATCTCGTCGGCAACTGCTCTTCCTTCCTCATGTTCTGTGACTGGGCGTGTATCGTCGTGGTCCATGCATTGAAGAAAGGACTCTTGACAATAATTTCAGAAGGCTAAAATGATTTATTAAAATGACTCCATAATTCTAGTATTTTTCTATATCTGCTCAGCAGAGAGCATTCCATGCTCCTGCTGCTGCTTCGTCCAGAGAAAATGTGTGCGAATAGTTTACAATATCAGAAAGATAAAGTAGTTTCAGTTCAGTCTCCTCATAGGTAGGAGGAGGCCAACCAATTCCATGTCCTTGAAGAACAGACACAGATATTTTGTTTACAGAAAGCTTATACAGAGTAAAAGACAGCAAAAGGATGTTCTCCCATGGGAAAATGATCAGAAGGCTCACACACAGAGAAACTTATAATATGTTCATAGCAACAGGCGTGGATGCAACACTTCCCAGTACATGATTTACTCTGAGAAGAACATATGGAAGAACACCCCAACATGGCTCTTACACCACGTTAAGGATGTCAAAATCCATGTTTCATACACAGATGCAATGGTGTGGCCTGGCTAAAACACCCTTTGGTGCAACCATGAGGGTCATAATGGAATGAAGGGCCAAGGATGAAGAGAGTGTTTTCTGTCGTGAAGACAAAGACAGAAGAGGTCTGTCAACAAATCTGGAGTGTTTAGATGTTGTTCTGCCTATACAGCCCTTACACTGCCTGAGAATTGCGAGAGAGAGTCAGAAAAGACATGGTAAGGGTACTTCGAGAAGAATCTGCTGTTTCTGCTGCTGTAACATGAGCTGAGGTCAGCCTCAGAACCAACAGCCTGCAGGCAGCACCAACACGTGACAGTTCAGGGGAGCTTGTTATTGCAAATGGTTGTCATGTCCAGACAAGCCACAAGAAACCTGATTAAAGGCTCATGGGTTTCCTCTTAGGTTTCTTAGTCATTTCCCCAAACATGCCAGGTCTTGACTCAGGACAGACATACTCCTTATCAGCCAACTCAAGCTTGTTTCTTGTCTCCCTCACAGAATATTGTCTCCCTGTACTCTATTCCCCTGCTGCTGGCCTCTAGTTTCTAACCACAAATTTCTCTTAATCTATGTTGTTCTGTCCTCTTTGACTCTATCTCATCCCTAAATCTGCACTGAACTCCAGTACTGTGTTCTTTTTCTTATTTTTTTTTTCTTAAAACTACCTTGCTGTGGATCAAAATTTGGTTACCTTTTAATTCTCTCTCTGTACATTTCTACTACTGACTCTTCCATGGCTAGGGTGAAAAGGACTTGGAGTGGGGGAACCGCAGTGGCCACTCCCGACCCCCTGAATGGATTCATGCTGCCCTGGTTGGGATCATCGAGGTGTCTGGGATTAGTAACACTCTAGAAACTGACATGAAGTCGATGGCTGAAAACAGATTTTGGGTTAAAGATTCAAAACGAAGTCGGCAGAGCTGAGGCGCCGCCCAAGAACTTCAGTGCCAAAAACTGAAGAGGTTCAATCAGCCCCCCAGCCTGCGCTGGTACTTGGGGTTATTCCCCNGCGGCGGCCACCGAGCTGCTGCGGATGCGGGCCCGCGTCATCATGGGCTGCCGCGACCGGGCGCGGGCCGAGCGGGCGGCCCGCGAGATCCGGGCCGAGGTGGGCGAGCGGGCGGACGGCGCGGGCGAGCTGCTGGTCCGCGAGCTGGACCTGGCCTCGCTCCGCTCCGTGCGCGCCTTCTGCCACCGCGTCCTGCAGGTACGGCCGGGCCGCGGGGCGCNTTGCTGTGGATCAAAATTTGGTTACCTTTTAATTCTCTCTCTGTACATTTCTACTACTGACTCTTCCATGGCTAGGGTGAAAAGGACTTGGAGTGGGGGAACCGCAGTGGCCACTCCCGACCCCCTGAATGGATTCATGCTGCCCTGGTTGGGATCATCGAGGTGTCTGGGATTAGTAACACTCTAGAAACTGACATGAAGTCGATGGCTGAAAACAGATTTTGGGTTAAAGATTCAAAACGAAGTCGGCAGAGCTGAGGCGCCGCCCAAGAACTTCAGTGCCAAAAACTGAAGAGGTTCAATCAGCCCCCCAGCCTGCGCTGGTACTTGGGGTTATTCCCCACCAGGCGCAGGACCCTACACCTGCCCCTGTGGAAGCCCACTAGGTTTCTCTCCGCCCAGCCTGTGGCGGTCCCTCGGAAGGGCAGCAGAGCCCTCAGGTGTGGCAGCCCCGCCCCGTCAGCGCCGTGCTGCGGGCACACGGCCCCGCCCGGCCCGGCGGGCAGCGCGCAGGCTCCGGAGCCGCTCCTGGACCACAAGCCCCAGCAGGCCCCGCGCGGCCCGGNGGGCTGGGCGGCGCTGGCCGCGGCCTCTGCGCGCCGTGTGGCGCCCGGGTTTCCGTGTGGGTGGGACGAGGCAGCTCCCGCTGCCGGCGGCGCGCTCGGGGGGCTGGGGAAGTCGCTGAGGTCACCGCAGGGTTTGGGAAGAGGGTGTAAGCAAACTGGCTGTGAAATAGCTCCTGGAAGCATGGACTTCGTGATAGTTTGGTCTGTTTTGGTTTATAATATTCTAGATATTTTCTGTTCGGGGAAGAAAATGCTTGTTTCTGTGTGAGATAAATGATTTTTCTTCCTTTCTCTCTGAATTAACTAGCTTAAGCTTTGTTGGTTTAAATTAGTGTTACAGCTCAGCTTTGTCACTAGGAAAGTAAAAGTTGACAGGTGCACTGCTGACATGCTCCAAACATCCTTCTGCCACCTCCTTAGGTTGCACCCTCACAAGGATTTAAATCTCTCAGCCACCACCAGCAGAATCTAGTCAACAGATATTTTTGAATACATAAAGTTTTTGCAGATTCACTTAAAACCTGACTTTAAGGAGAATGGCCCATCCAGTTGCTTTGCCTGACAGAAATGCCACTAGATGTGTAGAGCAGAGGGAAGCACTGTTGGAGGCATTATTTCATTCCCACCAAAAGCATATTTTGGGACTTTGATTTCACCACATCTAGCTACTCAAGTCATGAGACATGAAGTCTTGGGAAGCCAGGCTTAATAAAATTTTCTGCTGCTGCTCAGAGATGTGATTGTTAAGTACGTAAAAGATGCCCAGACTCTCTTGTAAGAGGGGAAGAAAATGGACTATTGCATTAATTTCCAAACTGCTTTTCTAAAAGTTAGATGTCAAGTTTTAAGTTCTCTAGTGGGACACTTTGTAGTCTATGTATATGTTAATCCAGTGATAAGGTCTAGTCTTGTTTCAGTGCTGTGGGAAAACCTGCATACATGAAAGGATATAAAATTTGTGTAGTAAGCACACAGCAAAAAAAAAGAGACATGCTGTTTAACTTCTAGGAAAATGCATCTTTTATAGTACAAAGTACCAGAGTGGCTCTGAAATGAGAAATAGATAAAGGAAAAGAGAATCTGCTGTCTTCAGAGTTCTGCTGATGCCTGCATTATAACTTGAATGCATCTGAATGACAAGGGATGCAAGCTCAAGAGTTACTTTCGAGAGCTTCTCCACCCAAGTTTATGTTATTTACCTTCCCTATTTTTGAGTCCTTTTTTGAGTTGTTATTTTGGCATTTGTTTGGGGGTTCTTGTGGGTTTTTGCTTGACATAAAGAAAATATAAATATTGTCAGAATGGGGAGACAGTGCACTCCCACTGCTTAGCCTTATTTGTGGGAGCTTTACTGTGCATGACTGAAAGTGATTGTATCTCTCACTCCTTAGTCTCACTGAAAAGGGAATAAAAGACTGAGATGTTGGAGGGTTCCATGTGTGAAAATGGAGGAAGTGGAAGTGAGCTTAGAGGCTGCAAGGAATAGCACTGCCCATCAGAGCCATGTTTTGTGCACTCTGCTGCACTTGGTTGTAGTAGCTGCTCGGCATTGATCACATCACTCTAGGTTATTACATGCAGGAATTTCACAGAATAGCACATGTGGGGGTCTTGCTTCTTGAAGTGTTACATCTTGCAAAATAAATCCTCCAGTCAGATGTTTTTCTCTAGAGAAGAAAGGATCACTTGAGTGAGCAGATCTGCAGTCAGTACTTCTTCACTCCTGTCCTGATTTAGTGATAGTGACTGACCATTGTGTCCCTCTGGGTGAAGAGGACAAGTGAGTTTGGTGCTCTTTGTATCACGCCTTTGGGACCCAATAATGTGAAGCACTGAGCAGCCACAAGTCCCACGGAAATCGGTCTGAGATTGAAGTACTTGAAGTTTTGAGTGATCAGTTGCCAGCATCTTTAACTGAATGCCAAGTGCAGATTTGGGGTTTGCTCTTTGTATCTTTGCTGCTAAGGGAAATGGTGCAGAATTCATTTATGAGGTTCTCTATTTTTATCATCAAAATGGTCCAAGATTGTCTCCCAGTCCCTGCTTTGGGTTTAAAGAATTAAAAGCAAAGAAAACTCCCAGTGCTCTTAGAGAGAAAATTAATACCTTTGCCTCTGATTCATGCAAGCATAAATTGTGCTTCCACAGTCTTCTGTCAGAGGTGGGTAAGAGTATTGAATTCAGAGCTTATTTATGCAGCTTTAATTTGAATTTTTTTTTTTAAATTACAGTTTTGGGTAAATTGGAGAGCTCTTAATTTTTGAGTGGATTCTGGAGCCTGAGGTGCATGATGCATATATCTAAATTATCAATGCCACCTCTCTGTTAATTACTTACATTTTCTGATCCTGGAGAGTGTAACATACATCCTTGAGTCTGATTTTTACTAACCTGAACCAGAATAGTGATCCATCAGATCTCATGTGCCGAGCACCTCATAGAGCCTCTGTTCCTTAGTTCATGAGTAGACCTATTGGACTCAAATTATGTGAAATGTGAGAGTTACTTTTCTATGAGTCCTGCTCCATATTTCTCACCCAGCAGCAGAGTGATGTGTACTGGTTTTAAAGTAAGACAGGTTTAAAATCTTGAAAACATTATTTGGCAGAGTTTTTCATATCATTTCATATCATCCCAGAGAGATGATGGGTCTAAAGTGTAATAGTTCCTCTTCAGCCCTGAGGTTAATTCCTTGTGTGAACACCTTGTGTTCCATGCTTGCATGTCTTCTGCACACTAGATCCATCTGATATAGCAGATTTGCCATAAATTAATGTGTGTCCTCTTCCAGTGCAAAAGACAGGTTGCTTTTTAAAGAGGAAAAAAATGCATCACAAAGGTAATTTATCACTGAATTGCTGTAGAAAAAGCTGCTCTTAGAGAAGCCAATGGTTGTGTTCTTTGCCTGCATTAGAAGTTGGTACAGACCTGCTCTCAGGTACTTGCATCCTGCTGGGGTCAAGTGCACAGTTTAGTGATAGTTCAACTGAAAGGTGGTTTTTTTTTCCAGCAGTGCAGTGCTTTAAGAGAATGTCAGAAAGTTATAATTCAGAAAACTAGAAACGAAATTATTTCTTTTTTAACAATGCCCAATAAGAAATTGAAGCATAATCGTGTTATAGATGGGAGTTCTAAAACTGAATGATTTTTTTTCTTTCCACTTTAAAGGAAGAGTCAAGACTGGATGTTCTGATAAATAATGCTGGCATATTCCAGTGTCCATACATGAAGACGGAGGATGGTTTTGAGATGCAATTTGGTGTAAACCACTTGGGCCACTTCTTGCTCACCAACCTTCTTCTGGGCCTCCTCAAAAATTCTGCCCCAAGCAGGATTGTTGTAGTGTCATCAAAGCTTTACAAATATGGAGAGATCAACTTTGAAGACTTGAACAGTGAAATAAGCTACAATAAAAGCTTTTGTTACAGCCGAAGTAAACTGGCTAACATATTGTTTGCCAGGGAGCTGGCCCGTCGGTTGGAAGGGACAGGAGTCACCGTCAACTCCCTTCATCCTGGGATTGTCAGAACAAATCTAGGCAGACATGTGAATATTCCTTTGCTGGCCAAACCTCTATTCAACTTGGTCTCGTGGGCTTTCTTCAAAACGCCTCTGGAAGGAGCCCAGACATCTATTTATTTGGCCTCTTCTCCTGATGTCGAAGGCGTGTCAGGAAAGTATTTTGGAGACTGCAAAGAGGAAGAACTTCTCCCCAAAGCCATGGATGACTTGGTTGCAAGAAAACTGTGGGATATCAGTGAAGTGATGGTT
Source organism: Leptocoma aspasia (assembly GCA_013399835.1). Lineage (NCBI taxonomy): Eukaryota > Metazoa > Chordata > Aves > Passeriformes > Nectariniidae > Leptocoma > Leptocoma aspasia. The sequence goes on from VXAX01004837.1 coordinate 1,371,291, forward strand.
GGCTTATTGAAGTAAGTGCCAGGGAGTGTCTGCAAAAAAGAATGCAGATAGCTATGGAGTGCATTTTGGCAACAGTGAAATTCTCACTTTAAATGCTGTGAGAATACAGAATTTTGCTCAGTAAGTATGAAATAGGAGAGTGATTTATTTCGGAGCTCTGTTTTGAAATGAAGGACAATCTTCAATAGATGCAGGCATTCAGAAAAATTCTAAAAAAAAATTTGTGGATGTGAATATAATTTCTTGTTAAATCTGTGTAGAAACTTGTGTTTTACAAATAAAAATTAAGCAGAAGTGTATTTTGCAATATATATGCATATTTATCAATACATGTCTTGCTGGACAATGCAGGGTACTGATGGTAAAACACTTCTGTAAAAAATTATTTGAAAATAAGTCTTAATAATAGTCATCTTTTTTTGAGCCATCGCAATGACAAATGGAATTAAGAGTTTTCCGGATATCTTGCACTGTAATTGTTGAGGCCCCTGAGTGCCTTTCAAAGGCTTGTCAGCCCCATGGTTCAGTGAACAAAATCATTGAGCCATGCAGAGTTTTGCTGTGAAGCACAAAGTCAGCTATTTTGTGATGTTGCTGCTGTTCAGTGTGTAAGTACACTTGGTTGTGCAAGTTGTATTTTTATTTTCACACATATTGAACTTGCTGTTTCTTGAAACCCTGGGTTTCATTAAAAGGGTAGTTGCAAAATGTATAATGGTCTTGATAGGGCTTTGCATGGCATGAACTGTGTAAGACCTCATGCGAATTAGACCGAAGAGAATAAGCTTCTCAGTGTGTTTGGCTTGACTGATGGCACTTTAACTCAGTAATGAGGTTCCATAAATGTCTCATACAGCTGACTGAATAATCTTTAATAAAATCTTTCAAAAAGAAGACATAGCATTCATTCTTTTATTGTGGGAGATGTATCAGAAAGCAGCAGCCTTGATAGAGTAACCTTGTTTCAAAGCAGATGAACCCGTGTGTTGGTTTAGGAAGCCTGTGCTGTGGGGTTGGTAGAAATAACACGGGCTCCAGTGAAATACATGAGTATTGTGTGAGTCTGTACTGATTTTTTTTTTCATATAACTTATGATTTCATTTTGACATTTATGGCTTTTTGTTTTGGTCTGCATTATTAAAATGTTCTAGTAGTAAGAATATATAGTATAAATATGGAAGAATGGTTTAGAGTGATCTATGTTACTATTACTCAAAGGAAGGAGAATCAATAATAAATTATGTATTCAATAGTTCCTTAGTTATAAATTCATCAGTCCTACACTTCAAGTGGTGACCTACTAAATTTTTAAAATTCTCTGATTGTTTACTCAGACTCTTAGCATACTTTAGCTTTTGCACAGGGAGTGGACTTGATCTTGCCTTCCTGTTCCCCAGCAAGTCTGTACTGGGCAAGTGACATGGGTGGGGCAGAAAGCAGCATTCCAGAAAATCAGAAGGCAAGCTACAAAGCAGAGCAGGTTTGTAAAATCATGTAACAGGTTGAACTTTGCACTACTCACTGTAAGGCAAGGTGTAGAGGTGGATGTGTTGTCAAAGCACACTGTGAGTGTTGAACAAAGTCCTCTAAGTGATGCAGAGGGAGTTGTGCTACACACTTAAAGAAGTTCTGCTTTGATCTTCAGTGATGCATTTCACGTTTTAAACACTTGTAAATGGCTGCAAGCAGCACCTTAAGCAGGCAGCTGAAGAATGAAGAGTTCATTAACTTCTCTGTAAAGAGTTACTGAGAAGCTGAGCCAAACTTGGATTTGTGTTTCAATACTACTGTAGCAATTCTAAAGAAACACTACTGCATTGTTCTTCTGCTGAACTGTGTGTACACCTCTTGCCTTGGATGCAAAGGTGGACAATGGAGAGGATGATTATCCTCCAAATACTGCAGTAAAGAACTGCACTAAAACTGCCTGAAGAGCAGAGATATATGTAATTTTCAGACTGAATGACCTACAAAGGATGTGCACTTGCCTTCAAAAGAGCAAAGGTGGATTCATACTGAAATACTGAAATAGGAGATGCAGAATAGGAGGTCCTGGTTGTGTGTAACAGGCCATACTTTGTACATCTACCATGTACTTACTTTTGTTCTTTTGAAATGTTTTTGAAACGAGGCCTTGTCAGTGAGGGATTACATTCCTATAATCATAACTAAATTACAGCCTCATTCCAGAGTAGATGATTTGTTAATGAACCCTTAATGGAGGATGAATATTACTTGAAAACAATTTGAAAGGATAGATTGTTGAGGAACTTACAGAAAGGTAGGCTTTTTACAACATCTGAAATAAGTAAAATTTATCACTTTCAAGGTTGAATGTCATTTAACTGCTGTGGACTAGAAAGCTTTGATTACTCCTTTGAGGCTGCTGTGAATGTTTATTTATGTGATGCCTTTGTTATTCTAGTAGCATCCAGGAACTAGAGACCTCACAGGTCAACAGATTTACAAAAGCTTAACTTAAAACCAAAGAAGAGTCCTTATTTCAACAAACAGTAATGCTGACTCTGTCTAGGTAAGAACCAAAGATTTTGGCTAAGGAAGTCTCCACTCCGCTCCTCGTCCTCTCCTTTTCTTGCGCCCAGTAAACTCAGATGTACGTGTATGATTTGAAGAATGTGGGCTGAATGTCTTCTCCTCTTGGAGCTGGTAGTACAGGAAGAGAAGATCAGCACCTTCACACTTGCCCCCAGTATAGCAGTGCCTCCAGAACGATGTGGCAAGCTCTCGGTGTTACTGTTATACAACCAATTTGTATCGAGAGCATGCAGTGGAAAATGTTGCATTCCAGTTGCCTTCTGTCACCATCACCACCATCTGGGCACTCCTATCCTCAAATTAAACTTGCTTCCTATGAAGAATTAAAGTTTTTAAAATAAGGGTGAAAGAGGAAGGCAGTGACCATCCAGGCATATGGGATATCAGGCAAAGCCCATGGAAGTGCAGCTGTCATTGACGGGTACGGACACTGACAGCATTGCTGGCAAGTACATTACAGATATGGAAGTACGAATATCTAATCACCTGCAGATATGTAAATACAGTTAAGAAAGCCACAGCTTTATCTTGCTGAGGTTCTTGATAAATGTTAAAAGGCTTTTTTCAAGCGCAAAATGTACCTTCAGCTTTCTTAGGTAAATGGTTAAAATTTGAGTGTTGATTTTTGAGTCCACAGGCAGTGTTGGGCCAGCACTCCATACCTGTGCTGAGGGCATTTGAAGACAGGCTGGGACATGTCTAGGGCACAGTGACTCCTGAGAACATATTCCCTGCCCTTTTGCTTTTCCCAGAGAAAGTGCCTCTCATAGCTGGGAGTGGAGAGCCACAGCAGGGCTTAACTGACTGTTTGCAGACTTTCCCCAGTGGAGCTTTTGGCCAGTGTCAGCAGTGTATCCAAGTGACCCCATTTCTCAGTGTTCACATTTTATATGGCTCAGGCATGGGCTCACTGTTGAACTCAACTGCAGCTGGAGAACACACAGAGCTGAGGGGAGGAAACATCTCTGTGTAATGGTCAAGAGAAACAGACTTAAAGTATCTTAAGGAGAGCACTTTCTAACTGTTCCACTATCATCTATTCACCTTTGGCTGTGGTGCTTTTGAAAGTACCAACTAAGTTTTGAAATAACCTACTTCCCTCATGAACCGACCAAGAATTTAAGAAAAATTGAAAAAAATCCTTTTTTTTTTTTTTTAACTTCTTTATTTTGATTCTATGTTGCAGGCCCTAGCTATCAGACAGCTCTCCCTGCGCACATGTAGGTATTATAGCTGAGGTTTCTGCAAGCAAACTAAATTGAATTTGCATGTATTCATTTTATATGCCCCATCTGTTTAAGCCAAGGGAGACTTACTTACTTTTTAAAAAGCACTCTGAATCTGTCACCAATTTACCTTCCTTACCTTGCCACAAAGGCCAGCATCTATCCCCAGGCAAAGGGACAGCTCTGCTCTTTCGGTTACTCCAGTCAACACAGTAGGCAAACTTATAAACCCAGTGGGGGTTCTCCAGTAAAAATTCTCCATCTTAATGAGATAAATGTTCAGTTTTTCCATGATGCAATAAAACCAGAAGTATTTAAACTCTCCTCTTTTCAGCAGTTGCCTGGTTTGCCTAAGCTTGCTACTAAGTGAATGCTTCACAGGCTCCAAAGCCTGAGCCCTGTGAATGTGTGGCATGATTATGCTTTTGCTGAAAAATGTGGATAATTCCCACTTCAAACAGACTTAATTTCTTTTCACCTAAGGCTATAAACAAAATAAATAACTTGCAAGAGTCATGCAAATAACTTTAAAATGGAAGGCCTGTTCCCTTTTTCACATAACTTTTTCCAAACTAATCATTTAGAGAGTAATTGACTTGCAAAACGATCCAGGAGGCCTCCACAGTTGAATTATTATTTTTGATCTGTCCCAGAATGGTGCTGCTATTTCTCATAACAGAAAATTACAAGCTCCCTCTAGACTTTTTACTTACAGCTTTAGCTACCACTAGCAGCCTCACACCTGTCGTAACTGGATTCAGATCAGAGAAATTAATTAGAAAAGTTAATTAATTTCAAATGTCCTGTGTAACACTGAGAAAAGAATGCTTTCCTAATCACCTTTTTTGGGGGGAAGCCTGGCACAATGACCACCAAACAAGGTTTAGAGCACTTTCCACATTTAAGAATTATCACCTCAGGTAATGTGGAAGAAACTTAGTTAATCTGCATAAGGAAAATATCTGCAGCTTATTTGCCATGAAAGACTCAGGAGGCCATCACATGCTTGAATCACTTTATCAGGGTGCTGAGCTTTTCTTGCTGTCTGCTTCTTGGGCAAAACAAGCAATCTGGAGTCACGATCCCACTAAAAGCACTGGGAGTCAGACATCTAAATATTTTTAGATGATCTTGACCTCCTGGCTTTAGGTTTGGGCAGTAAGACCCTTACAACCAGATGGATGATGATTCTTTCAAGCTTGCTGGACGAGGCTTTATGCACTCCTGTGTATGTATGGCATTTTTAAAGAAATACTTCACAAATTGTGAAATTAGGAGGGTGGGATGGTGGTGGCAGTAGCAGTGCTGTGCATATATTAAATATCCTGCAACATTCTCTGGAAAGGTGTGTTTTTTCCCCAAAAGTGTCAGCTCATTGTTGCAGTTGTTGGGATGTCTGCCAGATTGCCATCTGGACTGCAGTCTGATGATGACTGACGTTAATGAAGTTTATCTAAGTCCTGTTGCAGCCTTCCCCTACAGCAGGTCAGTGTCCTGGGTCCTCCTAAGTCACAGCACGACCATCACCTCTCCAAATGCCATCTGCCCTGGAGACAAGCAATGCCAGGGTCTTTCTAGATGCTTCAAGAAAGGAGTCCTGAGCATCTGCAAAACAAGTGACACACCTGGAGGCTCAGAACCAACATGCACTGCAACAACTGATACAATTTTGGTATCATTTTATATACTTATTTACAGACAGAAATGTCTTCTCCAGTGTACTTGGGTAGGTATTTCAGGCTTCAGGCTTCCCTGAAGGTCTCTAAATGCAACACTGTAGGTGTATCCCATGAGTAAAGAATAGTAAATTGAAAATTGCTTCAGTACAACCAACCCATTTGCTACTCTGGAGGGCTGAGATCCTACAGGTCCAGTAAAAATTATTGATAGTTTTAGTTGGCACCTCACCTGGCTTTGAACATACTTGGGAAGAGACTAGAGCTTCATTTTCCTTCAGTCTGCCCTCCTCAAAATCTTCAGAGTCCTAGATATGTCTCAGAAGAATCACCACAGGGAGGGAAATAAAAATAAGATTGCTTTATGGAGGCGTTTTGTCCATAATATTTTGCTGTAAGTGGAAAAGTTTAAAAATTTATTATTTTATATAGCAAGATGTAGTATGAAATAATTGTATTAGCATAGCTAAGACTGGGGTCTTGGGCCAGTAGAACAGACTAAGAGATAACAAGCTCATCTGTAGTCACAAAAGAGGCAACTTGAAAACTCAGAAGTAATAATTTAAAAACTTTGATTACAGTTATGTTGTTTCTGCATTTGGGTTTTTTTGGGGAGGTTTCTGTTTATTTGATTCTAGATACTTGCTACTTTTATTAAAAGGGTTAAAACTGCATAAAATATGAAAACATCCATGTTTCAACAAAGAGGCACAATTCTAGACTGTGGAAAACCCATAAAATGACAGGAAATGGCTTAATGTGGTAGGTGTTCATTTTTAGGGGTTCTGTTGACAGAAGTTGATGAATGAAAATATTGTATTTCATTTTTGCCTTTTGTTCAGTAAATAGCATGGAATTTTGATGCTGCCTAGAGGGACAGCTTTGTACTACGGTGGTCTAAACTTGTATTTTTTCATTAATGTAAATCAATCAGAGTAGATGGGGGTTTTTGCTGGTTTTTTGTTAATTTTTCTTTTTAGGAAAAAAAGCTGAAGTCAAAGAGAAGACCAAGAAAAAAAGCGGCACAAAGTTTATCTTTTACTCATCTGGAAGAGTTTATTTTAAACACGGAACATTGTTTGCTGCTGTGGAAATGAAAGTGAGAGAGTTGCAGCTTTCTTCCGATGCCATCTGGCAGATGATTTACTTGCGTATGGTATTCACTAATCCAAATAACCCTGTGTGTGGTAGCATTGTCTCTTTACTGAACATGCAGCTGACTTGGCTGAACCCTCCATGGCTCACACAGGGCTATCAACAGCACAGTACAATAGGTTGTTTAAAATTAGAGCAGCATTATGGAAAGGGATGTGCCAAATTCATTGTGCCTTTACCTATATTAAGCATTTTCCTTGAGTTTGATGTTTCCTTTTCATTCTCTTCATGGTTTTATTCACTCCAGATCTACTTTGGCTACGATGGGCTTTAGCCCATTTAATTCAACAGTTACACATAGCTCAGATGGGACCAGAGCAGTGAGCATCCGGCCCCAGGGTGGTATCCTTGCCCTGATGGTAATTGTATTTTCTCCTGTAAGGTCCCTTCTCAGCCTCATGAAACTTTTACTTCTGCTGGGAAATAAAGTTGTTTTGTTTTGTTTTTTTTTTTATGAGGACAGCTGTATGATGTAACCAGTACTTTTGTGATTAAGGAATTCTCCCAGTTCTTAACCTGAGCCAAGATTGTCTCCAGATCAGGATATTCCCATTTATCAGGCAACAGATCTAGCTACTTCATTATTATATTTAATATTAGTCTGCTTCCTCTTGCTGCAATACAAAAGAAAGAGTCTTGAATGGCTATATCTGGAAGGAAAATAACCAAGGGATTATGCCTTGAGAAGCAAATCCCAAGCTGTGAGTAAATAGAAGCATTCCCTTATATCTTGTGTTTAAATTCTAAGGAGAGGTGAGTATTCTGATGCTCTTCTATGCTCTAGATAATATAATGTCTCCCTTCTCAATGTATTCTGAGTGAGTTTTCCACAGTGCTCAACTCTATATGCATAATAGGTTTCTTATTTTGGATCAAAATTCCACTTTCTGGTCTAAAGTTCTAAAATATAAGTATTGAGTGTATCTTATTTTTAGTCATTTCTGGCTTTTAATTGGATCTGGCTTGGATCTGATTGGTCACTTCAAATAGTTAATTCTGTGGTTCCATTTGCAGTTGAACAGTTTGTCAATTGCTGATTCTCCTCAGAGATCGATCAATATAAGTAATACGTGAAATTAAAATACATATACGATAGTTTTTGTAGAAGATAGGGAAAGAATTGAGAGCTCAGCTCTTTTCCTGCAAAACAGCTGACACTTTGAACTCACTGGCTGTATCTGTGTTGCTGGGCATTTATTGCAAGAATAAATTGTTTCCTTAATCACAGGTTGAAAAGGGTAGTGGGGCAATGTTCACGATACCATATCCTGTTCTCTCCCAGAAGATGCGTAGGTGCATCCAAACTGCTTGCTAGGAGTGTCCTTGGCCCACGCTGACTCCTGAATGATGCAAGGAGTTATTTTGAAAAGTATTAGTTGGCCAGAGCCAAAATTGTGCCAGGAACTGCCAAAACTATTGAGCAGCACAGATGATTGAATTTCAGTGCTTGGGCTGGTGCCCTGTGACTCTAATGGAGTGCAATAAGCATTGCCAAAAAATGCCCTTCTTCCTTCAAATGTTAATAGATAAAAATGATTTTTTCAATTTATATCCATGACATTCAGAGACTGGTCTAAAAAGCTGAACCGTATTTTCTCTTAATAATTTTATAGTGTGAAAATTCCACTGACTTTGCTGCAATTTCTACGGACTGACCCTGTAAACACATGGGAAATTGGTATTATTAACAGCACCATGTCATCATGCATTATTCATTTCCAATTTTATGATAGTCTGATCTCTTGGAATTGTATCTGCTATCACAGCACTGGGCTATGGAAACCTTATTTTATCAAAATGTGTTATTCTTGGACTAGAATTCAGAGTTATGCCATTTCATTTTATAGATCCATAGATTTTTTTTAAAGCCAGAAAAGGCCCTTAGATTATTTAGTCTGACTTCCTGAATGACACAAGACATTTAATTTAACCCAGTTAGTTCAGCAATCTGTGTTTGGCTTAGGCTTATCTTCTAGAATGACATCTAAAATCTAAAGCCATCAGTAGTTGGGAGATCCATTGCTTCCTTTGGAAGTGCAGCCCACCCTCTTAAAAATGTGTGTTTTGAGTTTTGCCTGAATTTGTCTAGCTTTCACTTCCAGCAATCACCTCTCATTGTGCTGTTGTGTGTGAGGTGAGAGTGCTGCTGTTACTGCTCAGTATTTTCTCCCTATGCTGATACTTGCACACCGTAATCACTGAAATCATCGCTGGATATTTTTATTAAATTCAACAGACTGAATGACTTTATTCTCTTATTGCAAGGCCCTTTTCCAAGATTTCCAATAATTTCTGTGGCTCTCCTCCACATCCCAGCCAATGCTTCACCTCTTTTGTGACACAAGGAAACAAGAACTAGATGTAATACTCCAGTGTGTGTCCATTTACAGGCATGCTATATCTGCACGCACATTAATGCTTCTCAGTGCTTTCCCTCAGTTACTCTAAAGCTGTCACTAATGTAGATGTGCCTTGGGCAGCCCCTTGGCACTGAGGCCAGCTGAATATCATAGTTTGCATCACTACTCTTGAATGCTTTTTATCTTTCACAACAGGATGTCGACATCCAAACTACTTTTTTGGTATTGCTTGCTGTCAATTACTGGTACTAAGCTGGTGTTTGGAAATAGTCTGGGAAAATGCTGACAGAGGCCAAAACCATGCCAGGGATGAAAAATAAACATCCCATGGTGTGTATGCTAAAGGGCTCATCTCTAGGAACATTTTCTGGGATTTTTTTGTTCAATATAGTAGCCTAAAATGGTCCAGTTACCCTCAAAGCATCACTTATATTTTCAGCTTCAGCGAAAGTATTAAAAAAAGACACATTTTTCTTCTTTACTTTAAGAATCTAGAAGACAGATGTTTAGACTCAACTGGTCACCTCGGCTAGATGGAGATATTGTCAAGTTAGAGTTGTCCTGATTTTCATTCACCCCATTTTCTTCAGATGCCTGTTTTTGAACAGTTCCTTTGTTTGGTAGGATTTGCCTCTCCCCAGTTCACAGCTGATAGTAAGGGTACTTGGACAATTAAGAGCCCAAGTGCAACTTCTCATTGACAACACTTAGATGAAATAACTCCTGCTCAGCTTCACTTTTGTGCACGACTCCTAATCCTATGGAGATGACTCCTAGCTGTGATAGTTATGCATCTAAATCACAGAAAGGTTTTTTTTGTTAAATTACCCATGAATATATTTGCATGGATACAATAAAGAGACTTTTATTTCATTTTCTCTGACTCTTACAATAAGAATTGTTCATGAAATAGAACCTTCTATCCTGAGTTGTCAAAATTGAAACAGTAGTGTGCTCATGCATGCACCTGGTTGGGTGAAAGCGATGGAAGGTCCTTGCAACTGGTCTCACTTTCTCCAAGAGACAAGTGCTAATGAAGTATGGAGTGCTGAGCACACCGTATTCAAATTGTGAATATGAGAATCATATTTTGAGGCTGTCCCCAGTTCGGGCTGTAGAGTGTGCTGTGGATTGTGGTAGTTGGGGACCAAATTCCTGCTCTGTTCAGTTATACTTGATACAGGACAATTACTCTTTGTGGAGAGTGGAAGGGATGGCAGATATTATAACTCTCAGCCACTTGAGGTAGATCTGTTGGCAAACATGAATAGCAGGCTTGACTTTCTTCTCAATTGTAAACCAGCTTTAATATTCATTTGTGTGAGTATTGAAAAAATACAAATTGTTGTTTTTACCTCAGAAACACCTGTATTCAGGAATAATTTGAAGTGATAGCTGATTTGGCATGAACCTGCTGCAGACATACAGTGGTGATTCATTATTACTTTCATTACATTTATTATCATCACCTTCAGTGACACATACAGTGTTTCTTTCATCACTCTGTAAGGGAGTTAAACACTGCAACTGCAGTCTAATATTTCTCAACACCTAACCATCTGGCAAGTCTTTGTTTGCTGAAGTTTGTTCTGCCACCGTTGATTTTAGATTTGCACTTTTACAGCTGATCAAAGACATGAGATTACTTAGAACAAGGGCTTCCTGAGCAAATATATCACCATTGGTCTAGTTTGGATTTAGAGATCTCTGTGAGAGAAAGACCTCTGGGCAGTTCAGGTTAGTAAAAATGAATGTGCATGCAGATATTTATGATGCCACTCTGTTATTTTTAATGCAGTGTACATTCAGTATTTTCTTCCCTTTATAGTGGAAGATCACTTAGATGTTTCTTTGAAGACTAATTTAGGAATGTTGGCAAACATGTAACATGTGCAGTTTATTATATTAATAATATCTGATGAAACAACAAATGTGAATAATCCTGCTGAGTACAGAGAAAACAAATGCGCTCTTTTTATGCTGTAGTTTATCTGATCTTGGTAGACTACAGTTAATATATTTTGAAACAAAATATGCATGGCAAATGTTCTCATAATACTCTAATAAAAGTATTTCTTTCTCATTTTTAGGGTTTTTTTCTCTCTCTCAGTCTTCCCTTTGTTTTCTTCAAATAAAAAAATTACAAAACATGGATGTTACCATCTGTAAAAAACTAAATTCTCCGCAGCTGTGAACTCTGTTCCAGGAGGTTCCTGTTCACCCTATGTACAATAAATAATATAGCATGGAAAACAGTCCAAAATCCAGTGTAATTCACAGAGATATTAATAAATTCTATGTTTCTTTTCTGGTAGGGTAGCCAAGCAGCTGAGCAAGTTGGAGTTCCACTGCTGAAGTGATTGAAACAGCATAAAGTAGGGCACAGTCAATAGTGAAGCCACTAATATAGTGAAAAATCCATTTGCATTGTTGACTCACTAATTTATTTGGTGTGCTATTGATTTGATCTCTGCCAAGAGAGACTAAGGGCTTGGTCACAGCTTTGTTGAATGCATTTAGGGCTTATATAGAATGGCTGGAAGAAAATTGTAATGGGCAGGTCATGATTGGGCTGACTTGGGAAAAGCCTGGGAATTTTTGACTCTAAAAGTTGGATTCCTCTCTTTGTTCCTCCACTCCTACAAGTTTCTGAGCCTACTCCAAAGGGTTGAGGGTGCTTCACTGGCAGACCCCCTGTGCCCACTGGCATCCCACCAGGCAGGCCACTGGGTACCCTTAGAGCATCCCAGAAACCGTCCTTTAGAGATGTGAATCAGAGAAATACTTACTCAAGTGTCAGTCTTTCTTCTTAAAACTTTCCACTGCTCACTGGGGCAGATTCAAAAGTGTCAGTCCCATTGATTTTCTTTTTTTTTTTCCCTTTGTTTGCTCCTAATTCTCTTAGATGAGTTTTTTTTTAAAAAAAAAAAAAAACTTCCTTCCTGATTGCTAACTGCCAACAGGGTAGCTAGTGCCATTGCACTGGAGGAAGTCAGCAAATGAACCCATGTGTAAATGAATGTCATTAACCATCAACTTAACTTCCTCAGCAGTGAGGAATACTGTACTTCATTAAAGTTCCACTCCTATTGTCAATTTGCATCTAATTTACAATTTTAGTCTAGGAAAGTTTGTCCCTGTTTTTTGTTAGCTAGATTAACTTTAAATACAGTACTTAAATTATGTTTTTTGGATCTTTCAGCAAGTCAAAGTGGCTGCCAGTTCTCTAGAAATGAACAAACTGGCTGTTTCTTATGAAACATACTGTTTGCTTGAAATTCGCACTGGGGCATGGCCATGTGTTTGTACATATGTTTCAAGGATGTTTCAAGGATGGATCTGCTCTCTTTTCATAAATTAAAAAAAATCCTTTTCATTACTCCCTATGAATTCATACTGAGTTTGATGTTAGCAAAGGACCCAGTGAGATTTCAAGGAAGAAATGAAATAATTTCAGATCATTTTGCCAAGTTTATTGATAATGATAATCAGCCTCTGATGGTAACCAGCTAAAAACCCCAGCCTGTAGAATTGTCTGTGGTTTTGGGATTTTTATAAATGTTGCTCAAGATATGTTTTTTACCCTTTTCACTGATGAGCAATGTGGGTCTTCTGTTGCCTAGAAAAATTGATAAATGAATGGTCTTGAAGAATAACTGGTGGCTGGGAGATTTTCAAAGTAAAGGATGTTTATCAGACTGCTTAAAATATGTTATCAGTAAAGACTGAACCAATGAGCATTTTGAGTAAAGGAAGTTTTCTGTTTAACTTCTTGGTAGATGGATATACTTAACTTATATTCCAGTAAAATTGCCTTTTCTCTTGTATTTTTAAATTGTAGAAGTAGCAAAAAGAATATGTTCATACTTTTCTTTTGCACTTAAAGGAGGCAGGGAGAAATTAAAAATGTAATGTTCCATGTGCTTTGAAGGGCTAATTATGTATTTTGTATAAAATACATTGGCAAACACAAATACATGTGACAGAGGACAGATATTACTGATGCCTTCATATCCTGGAGACATTTTAATATTTTTGAGCTGGTATGTAGACTATCGCAGTGAAATTCCCCCTTTGACTAACTTTAATATGTGCATATTCTGCCCATTCTAACCTTGAGATCTGAATTCTACAGCTTTGGTAATGCTGCTAAATAAGACAGAATAAAAAGTATCCTAGTGATTTGGGATAGCAACCTTTTTCAGCAGGGTACTGACACATATGTCTAAATTCCTCTGAGGATGACAACATGAGTATTTTTTGATTTAGGGCTCAGACTACTTCGGACAGAATTAAGCTTATTTCAGATGAAGCTTACTTTCTCATGTATTTGTTATCACATAAAAATTTTGACTCATATCAAGCGGTAGTAGCTAATAAACATCCTTCTTTTTAAAAGTTTTGCTTCTCCTCTTACTCAGAAAATAGATTTGCTTCTTCTGGAAAATGGAGACATCCAAAGGACAGCTCAGGATTGGCACTTCCTTTTTAGCAGAGTTGTGGCAACAGTTGTTTTAAACATTGATAGCAGCAGTGAGGAGGAATCTCAGATCTGTAATAGTTTGTAATATTGTATGTATGGGTTAGATGTGAGCTGATATAAAACCAAGGTGAACTGGCCAGTCCCTTTGCTATGTACCTGGTGCCTTCTTTCTGGTCACACATGCTATTCTGGTTGAATATTTTCCCCAGTCAAATGTAATTTCTGGAACAGGTAGTATAAAATGTAGATTTTTATATTTTTTATACAATATTTGAAAAATTGCTCTTGCTTTCACAGGCAAACTGCTGAAGCAGGTCAGAGTTTGTAGCGTTTCTGTTGTCACAAATTAATTTAAAGGCCTCCCGTGTAATAATAATAATAGATTAAATGGTTTATAGGGCAGATTTTAATAAACACTGCATAACATAGAGCAGTGCCTAGCATAACCACTTGATTCAGTGCCAACAAAACATCATATTTCATTGTGGCTCTGAAGAAATAGCACAAACAATGAAGATGTCTGAGGTATGTCACAATACCATGATCAAAAGGATTGTATTATTTAAATATTATAATAAGATCAGTGATGCCTTTTGAAATAGAATGATTTTAATTCAGAAACATCTGCTTGAAAGTCCAAGGAGATTAGAAATGTCCGTTCCTGAAAACATACTAATTAAAGGCTCTAAATACTTAGAATAGTTCTATGCCTATGTAAGTTAGTCCAACTGATAACAGAACTCGACATGTTTCATATTATTTCAACTTCTTTTATTTGAACAAGAGAAAAGATAAACAAAAGGAAATGATCCTGTTGTTTTTAAAATTTAGTGAAAATATAACCCAAACCAAGGTCATTCTTCAAATGCATGGTCCATATGGCTTGGCTGACACAAGTAGCTGTAAGGATAATATCACTTTGTAGGAACAGTGGGACTCAGCTCTCTGCAGATCTGTGCAGTAGCAGAGTGGAAAGAAAATGTAAACTGAACTGCTCCTTTATCCACCATTTTTGATACCTCAGATATATCTGTGTCAGTAGAAGCATAAACTACTGCAGCTTCTGGGTCTCTTTAATAAAATTTCCAAAAATAATTACCTTCTACTTCATGTAAAAGTACAGAATAACTGTTTTGTGTTTGGCCTGCAAGTCATCAGATGTCATTATTATAAGTGGGCTTCACAAGGAGCTATGTTGTAGGAGAATGGAGAAGCACTTCTGTTAATTGTGGCATTACTATTCAGAAGAAGCTGCTGTTTAGATTGCTGCTTTAAAATTTTACTCATCAAGTACAATTCCACTACACTGGCTAAGCAGAGACCTTCCTGCTAAGTAGGCCATGTTGGGAAGTAGTGTTTTCCTTATTCATTAGGGTAAAAAAAAAGTTTAGCTGTGTGTATGTTGTAATCCCACGTTTCCTTGAAACACTAGGAATATAAAATACATATATAGTACATGTATAGTGCCTGTTTCAAATTTCTTAGTGTCAAAAAAAAAAAAAATGGTGAGCAAGGGAAAGTCTCTGGGTGACTGATTTGTCCTGATAGTCACACACATCCTATAGGCTGCATGTTGGGCACAGTGAAAAAATTAATACAACCCAACAACACAGTCATCAGGGCTACATCTCAGGAGGTATTTGGGCATCAATCCTGTAGAATGACAAGTCAAGGTGTACATATCCCAGCACCAGCTCATTTACACTTTCATTTCTGTCTTGTCACATTCAGTGTGATGCTGTCTGCTAGCACTAAAGATGTTGCTAGAGCCAGCTTTAAGGTGGTGCTTCCTTAAATTGTCTTTGATTTATAGAGTGAGTTGCTGGACACCTGGTGTCCAGCCAAGCCAGCCCACCACAACTTCACAGTAGATGCCCCCTAGACTGATGACCTGTGACTGGAGTGTGTATCAGGGTGCTACTCTAAACTGCATGGACAAACTCCAGTGTTGGAAATCTTTACACTCAGGTATGTCCCAGGCTACAAGAATCAGAAGACAAAAATTATCTGTCCAGTTTCTCCACACAGTCAATCACAAGACTTGAGCATGGAAGAGTGAGCTCCCAGAGTGGTAAAATAGCAGCTCTTTCAGGAGGAAATGCTGAAGAGACTGAGCTGAATTTCAGCTGACTCTCAAGAACTTAGTCCATCATTAGTGTGCTATTTTAATGGCAATTAAATATTTTTTTTTGGAATTAGGTGTCTCAACCAGGACAACCTTGGGTATCAAAACCTATAAAGGATAACCCCTTATGATGCCCAAATAAGTAGTCCATTCAGATGGAGGCTCTGTCTATTGTGGAGATGAGATTTACAGGCAGGACAATGGTCACTGCTCCTGCTGGCCACACTATTGCTGTTACAGGCAAGGATGCCATTGGCCTTCTTGGCCACCTGGGCACACTCTGGCTCATGTTCAGCTGCTGTTGACCGGCACCGCCAGGTCCTTCTCCTCTGGGCTGCTTTCCAGCCACTCTTCCCCAGCCCGAAGCACTGCAGGGGTTGTTGTGACCCAAGTTCAGGACTCAACTTGTTAAACCCCGTGCAATTGGCCTCAGCCCATTGACCCATTCATTTTGCCCTGGACTGGATGAATCTTATTGGATTTACCTGACTGCCCATGTAGGACAGCTGAGAGAAGCTAGTGTACTAAAGTGACAGAAGTGGCAATTTGCTTTAGAATAACTCTAAGCAAGAATCAGCACTTCAGCCTTCATTCACATAGTGTGACTTGCAGATCTGACAGAGCTGACTGCAGTGCTTAATCAAGGAATTTGCTTTAAATAAATTAATCTATAAAATCTGGGTTTTCCCATTCTGCTCCTCTGCTTGCAGCTGCAGATTCCTGCTTGCTGCTGTAGCTGCACATTAAAAGAACTTTTCATTGACAGAACTGACCACATCTTCCAAAACAACTGTTTATGGAGACTCAGTTCTGGTGTTTGATGCTTAAGACACCAGTGATAATAAGCAAAAAACAGTCACATGTGTAGAAGAAGAAACAAAGGAGTGGTGCTTGGCATCATTCTCTCTTTCAGCTGAAGTTCCTGTGTTTCCACAGATTCTTTGGGACAGTCTCACTGGCTGCTTTAGGGCACTATCTTTGTTCTGTCTCTATGGACTCCCCTGCATACACAAACTCTTAAATGCATTTGTAACTTCACTCAGCTCATGAATACACATCTTTTTTCATCTGGATGTGTCTGTACTCTCAAATGACTATGTCCTTACTTCCTTCTTCCATCATGGTCCCATGGCAGTCTACACTGCACAGATGCAGTGCAGTTCACTTGGCTTCCTCCAAGAATGGGTTAGTTATCACCGCCAAAAATCATCAGGTGTGTTTCTTGGGGAAATTTCACTTCCAGACTGCACCAGTAGGCAGAACAGATAAATATACCTGGCTTGGATCTCTACAGAGCCCTGTAACCCTCTCCAGGCGGGGTGCTTGGAGACTTGGAGACCACGCAGCATGTAATGTCTGCCTCACACCATGAAAATGCTATTCTAGTGGCTGCAGCACAGCATATAAATTATTTTTAACACCATAAACTGATAAAAGTTATAAAATAATCAAGTCTCACTGCCACACAGATACTGCACAGGGACAGAGGAGATCCACAGGGAAGTGCTGTCTTGTATGTGTATGGTCAGTGTGCTCTGGCCAGCCTGGGTGTGACCATGCTGCACCCCCGAGCTCAAATCACTCCCCAGGGCAAATACTTTTAGCATATAGAATAGAAATTGAAGTAGCTAGTGGATAGTAGCTTCTGTGGCTTAGTTCCTCATCCTTGTTTCAAAGAGTTTTTGCAGAGCTGTGCTTGTAACATCATGAATCTTATCCTGTAAGAATAGGATACGGTGGGCAAGGGAGCTATGAAGGTACAACAGCAAGAGGAATCACTGGGGACATCATTACTTTTCTTTTTTTCAGCCTGATGGATCTACAAGTGGGGGTGACTCTATACCATAATTCTAAGAATCTTTAAAACTGACACCAAGGAAATGCAGGACAACAGAATAAACATAGAACTGTAACTTACTTTCTCTGAAATTATGTTAAAAGCCTGCCAAAGCACTGGTTTGTAGTCTCAGGTAAATCTTTCTAACTGTTTTTCAGCATACAGGAGGAAAACATTTTGCAGCTGTCCTTGGTCAAATGCCAAGCCTTTGTACCAACTAC
This sequence comes from Leptocoma aspasia, assembly GCA_013399835.1. NCBI lineage: Eukaryota > Metazoa > Chordata > Aves > Passeriformes > Nectariniidae > Leptocoma > Leptocoma aspasia. Next base: position 1,388,931 of record VXAX01004837.1, read on the forward strand.
TTCTTTTAGCTTTTGAAACCTTCCCCACAGTGGTAAACATTTACTCATGATGCATAAAAGATAAACCCTGGTGCTTCTTTTTGCCCACAGAGATTAACATATGTAATGGACTCTCCCCCATGAAGATACTAATCACTCTTTTCTCTGGAAACCTTTCAATCAGTGAAACTCATTTACATAAGGTAATATTTATAAGTCAGAATACTAAAATCAATTCCAATGGGAGATATGCAAATCTCACTTTTTAGTCCAAATCCAAGCATTTTTCCTAGTACTTTCCTTTATGCTTATCCTTCCAATCTGGATTTTGCTCATATTTTTTAGGCCTGAGCTAAAAAGAAATACACATCTCCCTTTATGGGAGAAATTATGTTAAATAACCACATTGTTTATTTTTACCTTTGGAAGTCATTCAGATATAGCATTGCTATGGTTATAGTATAAAACATCAACTGAACAGAGTAATAATAACACCCAGCTGTTAGGCTAGTACTCTGCAGGTCTCAAGGTGCTTTATAAATGTCATCCATGTAGTCACTCACTTTGGACAAACACAGGAACTGAAAGAACAGAAAACTCAGATTATTTTTTTTCATGAATACTCACATGCCAGTAGTAGAAATCAGTTTGCTGGATTCCCAGACCATATCTAATAGTCACTCTAGGCTGTCTTTGAACACTTGATACAAACCCTGTTCCTGCTGTAATCTAATAAGTTTTAGCCAGAAAACTTTTTGATGGAAATGAGAATTGCTTCTTACAAGTATAGCAGTGAAACTGTTCCTCAGCTGTAGTGGCCAGACCAGTATTTTTAAGGACTAATTTTCTGCTTTGGGAATGGCTCTGGGTTCCTGGCCAAGAGCTCTGATATACTCTGCCAGTTCTGTGGGCTGGGATAACTGGCCAGAAGCCCACTGGCAGCAACCTGGGAGTACTGTGAGTGTCTCTGAGTGCAAGAGTCATCTTGGAAGCACCCCTGCACTTTACAGAAGAGAGCCCTGGAAAAGAAGGGGAAAAGCCAAAGAATGAGATAGAAAAATCACATTTTTAGCACAGATTTCCATGAGAATTTTTAACACAACAATAATTGTTTTGGGCATACTGAAACAACAAAACAAAAGTCTTCAGTGAAAGCTTACTGTTCTCAGAAGAATGATGTAAATAATAAATAACCAAAGTACTTTTTAATAAGATTTTTTAGGTCAAACCTGATGTCTTTTAAATAATATTTTCTAGTGGCTATGGTAAGTTACTAGGAGTTGAGACTGCTTCATAACTCTAGGGTCTGCCACATTTATTCACATGCTGAATAATTAAATTAATGCTCCTCAGGAGCACTTTCATACTTCAGTAACAATGCTATAGTTCTTGAAGGATTTCCAGATGAAAGACGTATTAAAGGGCAAAATAAGCTATTATCTGCAGCAATTATTAGCACCCATATGCAGATTGTGGCAAACTGTTGGCCCAAGTACATGGCCCCAGCACCAACTCAAGGCTCCAGCATAAGCAGCTTCCAAGGAAACACACGACAAAGGAAACATTACTTCAGATCCATATTAATGGAAAAAATCGTTTGAATGAGATGTGATTTCAGGTAACACAGTTGATGGCACTGACCTTTGGTGCTGGAGATCTGTACAAAGGTTTCCTTAGAAAGAAGAGTTTGCTGACTTTTGTTGACCTTCAGCCACGACCACGTTTCCCATCGTGGCACAGCTCAGCACACGGGGCTTGTTCTGCAAAACCAGGGCAAACTCATTGATTTGCTTTAGCAGAATCCATGGGGAGGCTTATTCAGAACCTGCCCAGGAGCATTCAATTAGCAAGATTTAGTAGCCCGTTCTTGTGAATGGAGAGAAAGAGGGGACGTTGAGCTAAATCTCCCACCAGTTCAAGTGGGTTCTCTGCCATGGGAGCCAGTGGAATGGGGTCTGGGATTGTTGTGCATAGTGTAGCTCATTATAGATCCATGGAGTGTAACACCAACAAGATCGCTGTGCTCAGTTATTTGGCCTCCTGCTTAAAACAAGCCACAGGACTTCTCAAAATCCTTGCAAACACAAATCTCCTTTTTCCATAGAATGAAAAACCACAAACGTATATGTTACTCAGAGGTACTTCTGTTTACATTGCATAAGGTTGTGAATAATTTGGGGTCATTCTCTAGGACTGTTAAGTGAAAGGGAACTGTTCTATCTCAGCTGGATCACAAATGAAACACCCTATAATATCCATGGAAGCACTCGTATGGTATAAATAATATTTTTAATCAGTCATTGAAATAATAATATAAAGTTCATTTTATTACATATGAAAAATAAATGTCTTCACCTTCCTTCATTGGACTTTAAAGGAGGAAAGTTTTACATTCCCTGTGAAAAAAAATAAAGTAAAAAATGTTTAGAGAAAGGAATGATCTGACTGGTTAGAGATCACAAATCACTAATAATAATAAGCTCTGAATATCAGGTGCCAAACAGCTGCAGAGCCTCTTAAACCTAATTCCTCTTTCTTGAAGGATATGGCAAGTTTGGAAATTAAATGATTGCCAAACTCACCATGAAATGTGACAGAAGTTTTTCTTTGAATAAATCACTGTCACCTCTGATAAAACCGTATTCAAATGTCTTGGCATGAGGGAATGCTGCAAATTGGTTTGCACAATGAAGACAGGGCCCATGAAACCTGCAGACAGAAAACACAAATCCAACCCACAAAGTGTAGTAAACAACCCTCTCATAAGGACAAGGTGATAGGTGTAGATTTTATTGGATATGTCGCCAGGTATTTTGTGCTTTCCCATTACATAACAAGGTACTATGCAGTTTATTCCACTGCAGTTTGCCACCTGGTATAACAATGTATAAAATTCAAAGAGTAATTATTTGGAAAAGTCATATGAATGTTCAAAAAAGTATATGGAAGATGATTATGCCTGTGAGTCCATTCCTCACACTTGCACTTTACAGGGCAGGTGTCAAAATTGCAACTTATATATGTAAGAATTACGGAAAGTTCTAAATCCTCAATATGGAATATTCATTCCTACCAAGTGCCAAATACCCCAGCTTTATAGATACTGGAAAAGCAGTTCATCTACCAATCTTTGTCAACCTCACTCATATTCCTAATACATTCCACTATGTAAATACAAATCACAGCATTAATTGCTATTTTTGAGCACTTTGAATTATGGAAATATGGTGTATTACAAAAAAGTTATAAAGTATCCAAGTTTCTAGAAACTTGCAGGAGAGTTATACAAGTCTCAGTCTGTTAGCAGCATCTAGAGTTCCTGCTTCAGAAAATATTTATGCTATGGAACACCTTCCTGTGCTTCAATCCATTTGCACTTTATCAGATATCAGAGCAGCAGTGTAGTAAACTGTGTGACCTGCCAGTGCCCAAGGAGCAAGAGGTTTTGGGTTTAGTTCGGGGTTTTTTTAAACAATTTCTTCTGTTCAGTGCTTTCTTTCTGCTCCTTTTTTTCTCCTGCATTACTGGTAGTAAGTAACATATTACCCTGTCATGGGAAACACGCAATGTCTGACTGTACTAGAAAAAGTTTTTTCTCTCTGATTTACTCAGTAGTCATTCTGTCTGCTAAATCCATGTTCATTTTCCCAAGCTCCTGCCAGAATCATATAGAATTCTTAATTAATACAGTCTAGAATGGTGGCAAAAAGTATTTAGAGAGAGACAGGAAAGATTCCTGTTCAGTGAAAGAAGATGGGTTTGCAGAAAAACAGTGAGCTGCGCTCCTGGAAAAGGCACTACTGTTCTGATTCTGAAGCATGGTATCAGAATGATTTGTCAAATCCAAGTTACTTAATAGAAAACTGACCTATACAGATGATAGAAAATGGGTGAACAAGAAGGATGTTGCTAAAATCCTGCTCCTCTGGGACAAAGCATCCCTCCTTCTTAGGATTCACATCTCTAAGTGCTGCTGTGGAGCTCAAGAGCCAGGGCTCAGCTCAACAATGAGTCTAGACCATTTCTTTTTTTTTCCAGCTGAAAAAACATTTCCTCCTCATTTGTCACTACTGACAACACATTAGTTACAGCAATTGTTTTGGATCAAGGCTGTCACTGCTCTTTCTTCTTCATAGGTCTTTTGGAAGGATCAAATCTGGCCCTGTAGCATCACTGAATGGGAGAAAGGGAGTCTTGGACACCAGTGAGTACTTAATATGATCCAGATGAAGCTAAAAATAGCCCTGCCAGAACAACCCCTTTGTGCTCACTTTTCAGCTGGTGTAGCTGGTTTTGCCTGTACGCTGTCTGAGTAAAAGCAGCCATCCTTCCAGCCCCTCCACCCATCCTCCCACCAGGACCTACACAAACCCACAGACGAGCTAAGGATGGGAGGCCCCTCTCAGGTGCTCTATAAGCAGGACAGACAGTGGTGTGGGATAAAAGACAGGGAACTGCCATGCTTTGCCTGAAGTCCTTTCTGTAGGGTGTAGGCTGGGAGGGAGCTGAGAGGAAGAGTGTTTAATTTGTGCCTTCTTTCAGGGCACAGGGATGATTGACCCACTGGGTCTCTCAGTGCTGCCAAAACTGAGGCAGCTGGGAGCTGAGGACCAAAGCTGCGGGACCTGGAGAACCTTAATACAGACTTGACTCCATTAACAGAAAGGTGAAGCATTTCTAAATACTGGGATGTAATTCAGGATAAACCTAGCTGATTTAAGTTTTTATTCTAGGAAAATGAAATTGTCTCCATTTGTGATGTTGGACAAGCTAGGATACCTGTTGCTTGACCTGTCTTCCATTTTTACACTGAGATAATAAAAGTTATGCACCCACAGAGGTATGCTAACAGATAAATACATCATGGCTGGAGCCTTCATGTGGGCATGATATAAAGAAGGAATTGTTTTATATAGAGTCACAACAATTTTATTATCATCTCTCTTACTAATCCTATTGTGACAATACCTCACAGTGCAGTGGGGCTCTGCCATCTTCATTGCCACAAGAGTTCCCAATGTCCTCAGGTTCATGTGAGGCAAACTGCCAGTCTACAGTTTCCAAGAGATTGGTGTCTAGAACAGAGTAAGAGAGGATCCTGAAAGCCTTCCAAAAGAGACTTTTCCATGGGTACATGATTTCCTCCATCATTAGTCCTCAACCTTGTACTGTAGATAGATTATAAAAAACATAGTAATTCCAAGGCTATATCTTCCCAGATATGGAAATTGTGAAGTGCTCTGACCAGCAGTGAAAAAAAGTAAAGCAGCTGGGGATGGATGTGCACACCGATGTCCTTCCCTCTGACCCATCCTCCTCCTTCTGCTCTGCCCCTGCTGCACGCCAGACAGCAGCACTCTGGTTTGCCTGTGAGGTCCCACCAACCTGCTCACACATCTCCATGCTGGAGTATCACTAAGGAAAAAAATTATATCTCTCTGTAGTCCTCTTATTATTATTATGAAAAACATTACTATATTGTTTCCTCTGATAGCTTTTGTCTAGGCATTGACTGGATTCATATATTTATAATAATTGCTACTGATGTCTGGCTCCTTTCTAATAATAAAACAAGTATGTACAGATGACATAAGAATCCAAAGGATTCTTAATTATTTCAAATTCAATTACTACAAATTATTTCTTTTTTCTCTGAAATTCTGAACTAATACACAATACTAAAATCTCATTGAAAAACACGATTGTTTTCTTCCTTTTACTTTCCCCACACCTCAGAGGTGCTGCAGTGCTACAAAGGAATGCTTTGGATAATGGTATTTTATTCCTCAGCCTACTGTATGTTTTAGTTCTCAATGCTTCCAGTGCTTCCTGGTTCAGCTTGAGGTTTTGTGTTGGTTTTGGTGGGGTGGTCTTTTTACAGCTATTTTTTTTTTTAAATTGCTGCCATGAGGTTTTTTGAGGTGAGAAACTTTTCTGCTTAACAGAGCACATGTCCACCTTTTCCTTGGCTGTCTTCCTCTGTTAAAAAAATTCCTATTGACTTCAGGAATATCCTGTACTACAGTGACACTACTGTAATTTTCATTGTGGTGTCACAGAAGAGCCCTAGTCATACACTGCACCACCAGCTCATTTATGTGTCACTCTCATTTTTCAGCCTTCTGATGTTTTCATTCTTGTGATGGAGTTTCTCACACTATTTTTGTAAACATGCACATGCTTTTCTAACTGTCTTTTTGTTTTTCATTCCTTCTCCTGGGAGGAGAAAGGTTTGATAGACTTTGTCATTGACCAGTGTCGTTGGAGAGGTGGTAGCTTCACCTTCCAATCGATAGTCGTTTCCAAAACCCTATATAATGAGAAAACCAAAATAAAGTTTCTCTCTTCTTTGCCTTCTCTCGAGTGTGGCTGCGTTTATCTCTGCATTTCGTGTTGCTCGATAGAGTGACATTTATGCAAGGACAAAATTCGTGATCTAGCTCCAAAATTGTATTAACATTTACACAGGCCAAATTCTAAAATTATTTTTAAATGGTTTTGTTCATAAACTGGCCTCTAAAAAACTCCAGTCATGGGTCATAACATGGTACAGATCATTGTCCTTGATCAGTATCATAATACTTTGATGATATAACAGTAATACTGGTATTCCATTATTTAAATTCCTTTTTTACCCAGAACCAAATTAACTTTCAGTACCTGGTAGCAACCCAGACAACCAGGTGAGATTGTGGTCAGAAGTGGAGAACAGAAAACATGAAAGGAAAGCTCAAACCACCCAGCTCTGAGGGGCATCTGCTGGCCAGGGCATCACTGGGATTGTTTTGGTTTCACACTCCTGAAAATTTTTCTGCATGACCCTGTGGGCCACATCTTTCCTGATCACTGAAACAGCTCAGGTTTGCAGTGCTGTGCACATTATTGTTCACTTTAAACTGAATCCTGTTAAGATCCACTACTAGAGGTCAGGTGTCCTTGGACTAAGCAGGGCTACAGCACATCCTCTGCTTCTGAGTCCCTGCCTGACCATGTCTGTTGTATTGAATTCCCATAGCCTCTAAAGCATGGCAGGTACATCTAAACTGTCTACCCAGAACAGTATTTAGTTTCCTTTAGTCCACCTTTGAACAGTGGCTGAGGTTTGTTTGGCAAGAGCAAAGACTGTTCTAAAAATTAAAAATTAGCAGATGCTCAGGTTCCCCTGCTAGTACAGACATAGCCACAGTGACCCTAAGAAATGCACAAGGGAAAAATAAGCTCATGTAATTCTGATCCACTGAAGAAGCCGCAATGAGGAGTTAAAGTAATCCTGAAATATTTAGGAGAAAACTTTTTCCACAAGTCCTTTTCTAGGACTCAGACACAACACCTTTGTCCATAGTGAGATGGCAATCTCTGATCCCAGTTTGTCCACAGGAATCTCTTTTAAAGTTCATCTAGCCTTTCTCATCATGTGCTACCAGAGGAAGCTCAGGAGCCAAAACCCTGCAAAAATGGTGATGATGAACCCTGCAAAGATATGATCCTCATCTTTCACTGAAAACCATTGATGGTCTGCTTACTAGGTCCAAAATACTAATTCTCCAGTCACAAAGACATGCTCCCATGGCTGGAAGGGTTGGAGAAGGCAGTGATGGAGGGTGACTTGAAAACAAGTTGCTCCAGAAGAGAGGTGGGGAAATGTCAGAGTGGGGAGAGTGCTGCAGTCCCAGAAAGCAGAACATGGTTCTGGCTATTACACAGTGCAAAGAAAGATGAAAATTATTTTCCTCAGTTTTCTATTTTCATAAAGCATCTACTAGGCAGGAAGGGTTAATCTCTGTCTTTAAAATACTTCAACGTATAGGATCTGGATACATGTTCATATATATTCTCTGTCACTATACTGGGTTTAGTCTATGACCTAGAGTGGGAAAATGCCTTTTATTTCAATTAAATGTATCTTGCCGTTGTAACTAAGTCAGTTAGAGAACAGGGAAAAAATACACACAACACTCATCACATATTATGCAAAACAAGATAGGGAAGAATGTTGCATCCAGACAGGTTTTACATTGTTCACAGTACTGAAGAGAAAACACCTCCTTGCTATTCCAAACAAAACCTTATTATAGGCAGGTCTTTCTGTGATTAATCTATTTAATATTGGAGCTGTCAGGTGTACTTCTTCCATACATAATTTCTGTGCTCTGTTATTTTCCTCTGTCAACTGAAGCTCAAACAGTGCAGTTCTGAGTTGCATTCTAGCATGGTCCACAGTGAGAAATGGCATTGCCTGATTTTGTCCTGGATTCTCAGGGCATGGGCTACTCCAACAGGCAACAAGGGGCGTTTGGGCAAGAATGCACCCTGGCAACAGCACAGAAATGCCATCAGCAGCTCCATAGTTGTTGCCATAGTATAAGACCAAGTCTGATTTCACAGACTGTATCACTACAGCTTTCAAATAGCCTGCCCAGATTGTCCCAGCCTGTTCCTGCTATCTTCATTACTTACTACTGTGCAATAACTATTACGTAATGTCTGTGACTTGTAAATATTTGATTATAAATTCAAATTCCTGTAAAATTCGCTGTTAAATATTAGCTGCAGATAGGTTGAAACACAGATGTTTCTTGCTGGAATTAGTCCAGAAAGCCAGAATTAACACCATGACTTCCCAGAAAACCATTTACAGAGTCATGAATGGCAGGACTGTGGCTGTGACCAGTCACACCTACCATGCCCTCTGTGTATACTCAGGGAAATCTTACAACTTCTTGACTACAGTATCAGAAGCTTTGTCATTTGTTATCCCATAGACTTACATATTTCAGCTCTACTATTTCCATCCCTTTCCTCGCACCCTACTTACAACCCTCCCCATATCTCCCTTCTTTTGTGCACTCTGTTTGGGGTATGTTCTAACTAGCCTGCAGTACCCAGTGGCTTTTACAACTCTCCTGCTACACACCCAGCATTTGACCCTTCGTGCTCCTCCTGCTACAGGATCTTCTGCCTCCAGTCCCCTGTTTCCCTCCAAAGCTCCAGAGCCAACGCAGTTCACTTTGCCTGGTGTCCTTCATTAAGTGTGCTGGAAACTAGGGATAAAAGAGTTTATGGAGAACATTTAAAACCATTCCATTGGTCATATATTGAACCACTTTTAAGGTACCTTGGAGGAACTTTTAAAGTCCATCCTGTAGTACCCACTAGTGCGAGGGCATGGAATGTGTTTTCCTTGTACCACAGGTACCAGCTAACAGTGTATTCAAGTCATATTAACTGGAAATAGACCTAGCAGCAATTTCCAAACTTCATGTATTTCATCACAAGCCTTGTACCTGAAAAGCCTAGAAAATTAACATGTAAGGTCAGTTAACACTGTACTATATCTTTTTCACTTATTCCAGAATAAATGGTTGAATTTTCCCACTGTCTCAAAACAGCAGGTGACTAACAGCAGAAAATATCTTGCTTTGCTCCCCTTAGACCTTCCTCCTAAGCAATCATTTTCCCTGCTCCCTGAGTGCCTGGATCAGTGAAAAATTCTCCAATATTATAACTGAATTACAGCTGCAGAGATGTCAGTGACCAGAACACTTACATGCTCAGAATATCTAGTGCCTGATTCCCTATTTTGTGAAATAGTCCTGCCCTCATCCTATCTCAACATTTCTTACACATAAACACAAATCTAGTGTCTAAGCTTATAAACCCAATGTTTCTGTGACAGAAACCTATATGAAAAATATCAAGCCAGCAACTTGAAGCAGTTGGCTGCAAAGACCTTTGGAATGAAAAAAATTGTTCATTCCAACAGGACTTTCAGGCATACAAACGTAGTTTGGAAAGGACTTATTGCCTTCAGCCCCCTTGAGGCTGATGAGGAATTGTGAGGATGACATGGGAATTGTCTATCTGTGATGGAAACTGGAGGATAAACAAACCCTCAGTTATTTTTTTAACTATGAGCAGGATTTAACAGAGCAGCTTTGGGGTATATTTTTCTTATCAAAATGTCTTGCAAAATCTGAGGGTGATGAAATGGTTGGAGAAATCACAACTTTTCAGAACTGCAGCTAAACATGTGACACTGCAGCCCAGGAACTGGCAGAGAACTGTCTTTCCATGAGTGGGAAGTCGACAGAGAAACCTTGCAATGACCCGGGAGTCAGTGGGAAAGGACAGGGAGATTAAGGAGATTCTGAACAGACAAGCAGCTCTTATGGAAAACATGCCATACTGAAGCTTCCCTCCCACTCTCTCTCATCCTGCAGTCTCAAGTGGCTCTGTCTGGATCCCCAGACCTCCAAAGAACTATCAGACTAGAAATGCAAGGTCCTCAAGAGCCCAAATCACAGCTTCTCACAAGGCACTGACCACAGCAGTGCCCACCTCAGACCCTTCCAACCCAAATATAATTTTATTGCTGCAACAAATTGCTTCCAGCTTTTCTGATTCCTGAAAGGTCATCAGGCAGAAAACCCACAGCCACCAACAGCTGTAGTCTGTAACGTTCAGAGCTGTGGGAGCTGTCTGCATTACACTATCACTGATAAGTTTGAATCATAGTATTTGCCCCCTTTTTTTTCTTTTAATTTATAGTGCTCACAGTATGTATTCACCATTTTTGCAACTTTGCACTTTTGGCTTGCAAAAAAAAAGATTACTTTTATCCATTGCTGTAATTTTAGTTTGCATATAATAATAATAATAGCTTGAGGCTATTAAAAACATAATTAAAAAACCTTTATTTTCAAGAATTAGAAAGTTTTTGATGCACTCTGGGAAACAAGGGTACACTTTACTGTCTTTTATATTTAATCTAACTCACCCTCAAGAAAATCACTCATTTAAAATGAGCATATGGGTAATAAATGGTTCAAAACCATGCCAGTTCTCCAAATCAGAATACTGACGTCATCCAGACGGTGTCATCTTACCTGCTTTGTCTAAGTGTGTGCTCTAGTACCCTGTTGACCTCCTCCAAGTAAATATTTAGGTATTAATTCTTTATTGTTATGGTTGTTGTTTTGGTTCTTATTCAGTAAATATTTTGCCAAGGAAGGTAGAGTATCAAGCAGTAATCAAAGAGAAGGTAAGATTAATTGGCAGTGACTTTATCAGTAGACTGACCAAGGCCTGGATGCAGACCCACTACTGTCACCCAGTTATCCATAGAGTTAAATTGGCTCTCTGGTACTGTTTTTGGCATCAAACACCATCCAGAGTAATGCTTGGGTGCAACTCAGGTGACACAGGCTGAGGACCTCTCTTTGTTTTGGAAGGGTGTGAATGTGAGCCATGCCATGCCAGATGGCCTCAGGGACAAATCACAGTCCTTGGCCCATTTAATTTCCTCATACAGATGTTATTCCTCTCTCTGCAGAGTACTGAAGACCTCATTTTCTTTAAAAATACAGGAATGAGCTGTTGCAGCCCTAGCCCTGTGCATCAGATCATTATGAATCCTTCTGGAACTGCCTGATTAATCCTTGTTATCCGGACTTTCTGCCGGCACCCTGTCACTGCCTCTCATCCTAATGCTGCGGCACAACCCCTTCCCATCAGGTAACACTCAGTTCCACTGCCCAGAAGGGCACCACAAGGGGTGAAGTGTCTTCAGGAGTGTGCTGTGAAAGTTTTCAGTCCAGACTGGAAAGGCCCATAAGTAACATGTAATAAACGTACGGACAGACTATTTCCCATCAGATACAAAAAATATACAGATGAGGACTAGGCTAAAAGGTTTTTGGTTTTGATGTCCTGCACTCAGAAGTTACAAAATGAAGCAAAGTGACATTTACAGCTGTCATATGAAGTCACTGCTATATATTCTTTAGTTGCAAAATAAAAACCTTCTTTCTCATAAGATGTGTCTCTCATCTGGGATGAGTTTAGGACCAATGCTAAGCTGATTCCAGTTATCTCCAGCTGTATGCACCTCCTTTTTCTGTTTGCATCACACCTTTTAGCCTGCTCCAAATTACTGAAGTATTTTCCTGAAGGGCCTTCCTTTGCAAATTCACTTTCTCTCTTGCTGGAATTCTCTCAAAATACAAGACACACAGCATGTCCCACTGTTAAGATGCAGCCTGGCCTGTGGAGAAGATTTTGACCTTGTGGCCAAAGATTCTTCTGTCTCTTCTCTCAAGTAGAACTAGTTTTTACTATCCTTCCCACTCTTGCCTTTTCCTCTTGTTTCCCTTAGTTCTATGTGCCAATCTTTTTTTTTTTCCTTCATTTCCATTTCTGAGTTCTACCCCAGAAAGTCATTGCCACAGTTTAACATAAATGTAATTCTATTTGCACAGAAGAGAGGTCCTGGTCTCCCTCTACACTTCAAACATGCTCCTTCACCTATCCTTGACCACAGTTGTCAGTTTTTCTCCCATATACAAAGGTATATGAAAGTCACTAGGGTTCAGTGAACGAGTCAGCTTTTTGGAATAGGTCAAGAAATTAGTTTTTATAATTTAAGCAAATAAACTCTGTGTTCACCCAAGATCTCCTCAAGTTATTTTTGTTTCAAGCTAACACTTACCATCAAAAATCACAATGCCGGGTGTGGGAGTTAGGAAAAGTAATAAATAAGTCAGAATAGAGGGAGATTTTAGGCAACATCTGGTTTTCTACTTGTAAGCAGAAGCTTGCACTTGTCTGAAGGAACCTAGGGTTTTCATGCTACATTTCTGTCCTCTATCTTACCAAAAGCCTACCTCATCTACTGGAACCAAGACTGCATGCTGAGGGGAGCACATCTGTCTTCATGATGGACGTTTGGCCCATCATGTGAAGCCAAAGCTCTACAGCTGGAGAGGGTTCAGTAGGTTTGGTAGAATGGTTGTTAAAACTGACTGTAAGTCCTGAGCCAAAAGCTGCCTCCAGCAAGTGCTGCTCCTGGTGATTCCTGTCGTCCCTCATTGTCTTCAGAGCTTGCTCCTCCCTCTACTGCCACTTGTCTGTGCTTGGCTTTGGGGTCCCTGTTGCACCCTGTGGTGCACTTGCAGTGCTCTCATCACCTCTAAGCCTTCAGTGACTTTGGTCACACAGCCTTGGGGACTCCTTTGGCCTGCCACTGAATTTGAAGAACGAGGCAGTCAAACCAGCTCCTTCACTGGGAGTTTCAGGCACTGGACTCTCTGAAGGAAGGAGTTTTGATGTTTTTTCTCCTTTGGGGCAAAGGAAAACAGGCTAATTAAAACCAATGGGCTCAGAGAGGTGTTAGCTGCTGCCTCACACATTGGGTTTATAGACTGAATCTTGTTCTCTTTAGGCTTCCAGATTTTTCTCAGTTACTATTTCTGCTGTCACATACTCAACTGTTTCTTGTCGTACACTCACTGCTTGGGTCTGCCCTTTGGAAAAACTTTTCTACAATCCTACACTTCATCAGTACAATAATTATTTCAGGCTTCCCTGCTAGACATTGAGAGCTAGTGTGATGCACAGTGAAGTGGAAGGAAGTCCTCTTCTGGATTTCAATATGTTTTGAATGAGGTATTTTTCCTTGAAAAATCCTGTTTTTTCATCTTCTTTCACTTACTTTGGTATTCAAGATGTGTGTGAGTGTGTGTGACTGTGTGTTTGTGATCTCCGTCTCCCAGGTTTTTAGCCCTGAAAAGGACACAAATTTGGGAGATAAACTCAAAAGACATCATTGATGAAGCGTTGAAGCCAATTCCATGTTTTAATCTTGCATAAATTATTCTGGAACTCAGCCCACATTTATGATGTGTGAGAGAATAGAAAAATAATGGGATTACTCAGAAGTTTCAGATGATTATAAACATATGGTGCAGAAGGGTATAAGAACAAAACATACTGAGGGAAATATCAGTAAATGAAAGGTTAATAATGGAAAAAGTAAGTTTGGAATCTCATATGTGGCCTATTATCAAACACTACTGACATGAAAGAATTCCTGCAGAACTGTTAAAAGTGGACAGCTAGTAGTTTAATGATTGTAGCAAGAAAACTTTAGGCACTGGAAAGGAAACTATATGATTATAAAAGAACTCATCACATATTTAAGCCTCCTATGAAAAATGGTAGTTTTGTGTCTGTGGTTCCGGACTGGGACTCAGATCTTGATTTATTTCCCAGTTCTGCTACAGATTTCCTCTGCGACCTTGGGCCAGTTACTTTGGGAGAAACATGTTAAAGCTCCTAAATGACTTATGAATCCAAGTCTCTTTACCAAAAGGGGCATAGCAGCAGATTCACAAAGGGAAAAGTGTATGGGAATGCTGACCATAGCCAAGGCTATCCCCAAAGTGACAGTGTTCTACCACATCACTTCCCAGTTCTGAGCACCAAGAGGCCTCTGTGCCTCAAGGAGAATGGCTGCTTCCTGAATGGTCATGGAAAATGAGCAGGAGGTGGTATGGAAAGGAGGGATCAGCTGCCCTCTGACCTCCTGTGGGTTCTGTTGGAGCAGGCAGTCTTGGAATTGCTCCCTCTCATGGTTTCCAGCTTCTGCTCAATTTTCACAGGTGGCTCATATCTGGGAAAGGCTTAGATGTGATGCCTGGATCTGTGCAGGCAGAAGATGCCAGGATTGACATGGTCAGTTGGTTTACCCTGAAGGAAACAGGGACTCCTGGCTATTTGCATCCTGCTTGGGTCAAAAAAGAAAGAACCTGGAAAAACCATTTGTCCCAAGGGCAACTGGTTTCAGTGTGGGAAACTCTTCACTTGGTTCACTGCCCACCCATAGCCCTCAGTCCCAGCATTGAAATCTGGTTCCCAAAAACCCAAGAGAAGTGATAAGAAAGAGGGGCAGTTTCTCCCAGTCTGTGAGGCAGAACTGTAACCAAGACACTGTGCTCCCCTTTTCTTCTTCGACCCTTGGGCTTCCTTATCAGGATTAGGAACAAAGTGTTTATTTGTTTGCCAGTGCAGGATTTAGCTTCCTAAGAAAACTCACATAGCAACCAAGCAAGCATGTAAACATGAAGCACCTAAGTGTTGTTGCCTCCAGATTTTTGACAGCTTTGAAAAATGGACCCTTTTTGCTGTTGCCAGCTTGTACAAATAGCAATAACAGGATATTCTTTGTCTCCCTCATCCTATATTAGTCCATGCTGTACATAGTCTCACAACTCTCACACAAAACAGGAATGCAAGCAGTAATAAACCTGTAATGTAAGTAGGAGAGCCAAGGATGGATATTCACTCTAGCTTTCCATATGCTGTAGCAATGATAAAAGGATCTTTCAGACATCTCTTTCTCTGCCTTAATATGCAGCGTGGTCATAACTCAGAAACTGCTTTGGACAGGATTCACAAAGTGCTGTGTCTGTGTAAAGTCAGTTGAAAGTAAATAAAATACTTTCTGCTTCAGTCCCTTGGATATCTCCATTTGGTTTGTTTCATTCTGCATGGAAGTATATGAAGCCTAAGGTATGGGGTAGATCATTCAGGTGAAAAACTTTAGGTTTCTGAGATTCAAAAATATTCCAGCAGACAATCTCCCTTAAAAGCATATATTTTGCTGTCAATGGTTTTGGCATAAGCAAAAGATCCATATAAAACACATGAAAGAATGTAACATAAAGGGGAAAAGGTGAATTCTCATAATTTAGAAAGAAATATTTCAGTAATCAGTGTTTACTATCAGGAATGGGGAAGTATAAAATAATTCAGAAACATCAAGGTAAATTTTTTAACTTTCCTCAAAATATTTTCAACCTAGAATACTCCAGCTACATTTTCTGCCTTCTCAGCAAAGTAAAGGCAGGCTGATCTCACTGTTAGCTGAGTTTGATCCACTGAAGGAAAGCCCCTTCTGAATCCTGATGGCTGCAAGTTGCATTTCATCAAAGTTGTTTAACTCTTTTGTGTGAGAATAGAACAGTTTCACATAACCAAGTAGCTAAAGTCTCAGTTAATATGTTAGGTTCCACATTTAGAAAAAAAAATTAGGAAGTTTCTGTCACCGTGACCTTCTGTATCTGCTTTTGTAATCAGTGTGATCAAAGCAGTCCTTCTGCCATGGGACAGGATTCCCTTCTGGAATATTTCCACAGAACTTGAGACAGCTGTTGCAAAAATGTATTTTAAAAAGCTGCAGGAAATCTGTCTGTAGCTGATGCTTTTCCCAAGCTTTAAGTCTTGAAAGAATCTTTCTGTTTCCTGTAAGTAACTGTGTCTTTTAATTTGATGTATCTGCTTGTAGAGGGGAATCCTTTTTCACTGTTTGTCTGAAATCACTTTGGCCAAAATGATCTCTTCTAAATCTCTTGGCTACTGTATTTGTCTGTTCCAAAGTACCACTGAGCCATAATCTTCTGGGTCAAGGGGGCCATTATGATCATCCCATTAGACCTTGGGCATAAGACAGCACAATTTCAGTGATTCCCATGGAAAACCTCTTGCTTCTGGTTGACATGCCCATCCTTCAGGGGAACAGATTCACTGGGGATTAGACTGCTCCTGCTAGGACTGCCTCTAGTAGGACTACAAAGGCCAGGGAATCAGCTTAGTAGTTGTGGTCACTCATCCTGAATGTCCTGGCTGTGTCTCATCTGGGTCTTTCATGCTTATTTTTGGAAGAACTACCAGTCCCAGTTAATTTTCCACTTATTCTTTCTTAAAATTTTGCTGTCGGTAAATTACAGGAATGTAAGGATACTGAAATGTGATTTTTGTGTCAGTGTTTCACAGTGCAGCCAAAACTGGTGTCATGTAAGCATCAGGCTGTGTCGAGATACACAGAATGTTCTTCCAGGGACCTGAGACAGTGAAATCACACACACTGTGAAGGAGCACAGGTTTCCTGCCTGTGGACTGACCATCTCTTTTCACAGCTCAGTGAAACTCCATCTCTTTCTTCTGGCCTTGGCAGTGCATTGCTGTTCTCTCACTCCTGCAGTTTGGAGGTAAACGATGGTCTTCCAAGACAAATGTCTGCCAAGTTTTGCTCTGTGCTTCAACGAAGCCTAAAATGCGGTGTACAGCGACTCCTTTGTGTGGTTTTCTTTCCAGACACATAGCTTCATACCCATCCCAGGGCAGAGCCCCATGGCTGTGGGAACTATGAGGAGGGTTTTTCACTCTAAAGGGTTTTGTGCCCAAACCACACATAGCAGAACCTTCAGAGTTCAGAGTTACTGGCCCCATGAACCATTACACAGCTCTGATCTCCCCCCACTACATCATGAGTTTACTGTTTTGACATCCTCAGCCCTCTCCTTCCATGTTCTCCACCACCTTCGAAGTCTGTGTCTCCATGCATTTCTATTTTTTACCATGACAGTACACAGAAAAAAGACCACTGTTGTCAGTTTTCTTTTCTTTGTAGTTAATCATTCTAAATTCAAAATTTAAGGTGATAAATTCAGCAAATATGTTTTTAATTTGACCTGATGGATAGCAATGTCTGAGAATCTTTCAGCACTTCCTAGTAAGAAGTTTTTACTGTACTGCTTTTACAGTCTATTTTTTCTACTTATGAGAGATATTGATCACATCTATTTTAGTCTCTATTACTATGTCCCATTTTATTTCTTTCAGGATGACTGAGGAGTTTTCCTGTCTCTGAAATTTAAATAATTAAGCCTGTTCATAGATTAATTTATTCTATAGTCTGTGAAATCCTGTAACAAGCTCATATGCCATGGGTTTTTTTTTTTCAAAAAGAATGTAGGATAGTTTTAAGTGGCTGAACTGTGATTAACCTGTGGGTTTAAATGAATGAGAGATGCATTCATCTTATTCTGGTTTTAAATGCAGGTTCAGACCTTGTTGCAAAGATATACGTTTTTTAAGAACAAGTTATTTGACTTAATTCAGATATGACCAAATTATATAACAGTGTTTATCAGGTCAAATTTCCTGATGTCTTGTCAGGTTAAAATAAAATTAACCAGTCCAATTTTTTTTAAAATTTGTTACCTAGTTCTGTAACTCTGAGAGAGTTGAAATAGATTTCAGTTAATGTGAGTAGATGCCAATTAGGTAAAAGAGAATTCCAGATTTTAAGAAGTGCATTACAGCCTTTCTAGAAAATAGGTCATCTGAAACACTTTCAGAGCTGATAGTTACTGAAAGTGGAATGGCTATTACTTACTGCCACAGCACCCTCTGATCTTCCCAGGGCTCTACATGAGTCTATTTATTACTGTTGTCTTTAAAAATGGAGGACCCCTTCTGCCCTTACTTTTTTTTCTTTTTTTTTNAATATTTTAATCCACAGCCCTGGAAAATTCCCTGTGCATGATTTGAGCTGTTGCACAGCAGGCTGACTGCAGACATTGCACCTCTGTGCTTCTCAGGGTCCTGTTGGCTCTATTTATGAGACCTGTAAAGGCTGGTGCATGTGGGAAAGGTATTATCAGTTTCTCATTGCAATTTCCCTAACAGTCTTTTCTCAACAATGAGTGTGGAACCAGAGAACATTAAGCAAGGGATAAGGGTGAAATATATTGATGAGAACAAAACCCTACAAACATTGAAGAGAAACAGGCTAACACATAGACCTATTTACCTTACAGAATACACCTTGGGTTTTCCCAAGTTTTCACAGTTCCCTTGAGCATCATGACATGTGTCTTGTTCAAAGCTTCCCTTTAGAGCAAAGAGCTGCCTATTTGTATTTACATTATTTTGCATACAGAACAGGCAATAGAGTGAATATTAGGAACTTACTGAACCAATCCTGTTGGATAAAGTGATTGAGTTACTAATTTCATTAATGGAGACAGGTTGCCTTCAAAGTCAAAGGAGTGAGAGGCTGTATTCTTAAGAGTAAGATGAAGCATATTCTTAAGTGCATTTGGATAACAGTAGTGAATGGCACAGGAATTAGTATTATACCTCTCTAAAGTGATCTTGAAAAACTTCTTAGGAGTTTAGTCACCTCTGATATATCCAAGTCTCTGACAAAGACTTCTGTGCTCATCACTGGACCTGAGAAAGCACATAAAGGAAAAAAAAATCATAATATGTGTTTGTTTTAAATGCTACAGTGAAACATTTTTGGATATGTTTTCTGAAATCAGAGAAAGCATAAATGTCCAATTTGAATGAACAAGCATTTTTCCCACAGTATTTGAGTAGACATACAGCTCATCTAAACAATAAAAATTACATGAAATAGCTGTGTCCAGGGTGCAGGCCCTCTCAAGTCCTTGCAATGTGTCTCCCTTTGTTCCTACTTCTCACTTAGCTAATACTCATTTTGAATGTGTACAGCGGGGCTCCTGCCTGCTAAATGGGCTTTAAGCAATCCTCCTTGGCAAAACATCCAAAGCAAAAGAGGGTGGAAGAGTGATGAATCTGACGGACTTTTCATGCCCCCTGGTGGAAAAGGCTCAGAGCAGCCGTAAGGGTTTCCTGCAGGAAGGTCTGCACACAGATGTGTGGCTCCTGAGACACGGCTGAGCCGCCTTCTCCTTCGAGGCACTTCGCTATTATCGCTGTACAGCCCATGAATAAGAACACACAAGATCCCAAGTTACAAATGAGCACCTGGACTCATTTAAGTGCTGCTAGCATGATGTACATTGCTCATACAGTATAAATTGCTGGCCTGAAATTTCTTGCAGGCAAATGATGCCAAGCTCTTAATATATATAAAATGAACTCTAGTAACTTAAGCAAAATAATCACAATTTTCCCCACTGTCTTTCCAGGATTTCAGTCTGGAGAGTTTTGAAGGATACACAATACCTTGTTACAAACCATATAATGTTTTTAAACGTATCCTACTGACAACCTTGGCTAACATTGTATCTTCTATCTAGATTACTTCAATATGTCATGTCCATATCACACCACTCTGTCCATGGTCCCAAAGCCAAGGATTTTTGTCTTGTCCAACCTTTCCATCTGGAAGTAATGAGCTTAATATTCTGGCTCTACCCCCATAAAAGCTATGTCACAAAAAAGTAGCAGTCTTACGAACTGTTGTATACCCTGAAGACAAATTTGAGATCCACGCAGCCTCTCGAAATTCTACTCAGATTAATTTAAAGACAAGTTTTCCACTCTACTCCCATAAAACCTACAGCATACCACAAGACTGAGAGCCATTTGACGACCATTTATGCTTAAATCCTGTCCTAGACATGTCAAAGGACTCTGCTTAACAGATAATGAAGGACTAGAGCCGTCCTTTGGGGAAAACACACCGTGTTGTAAGATTTGCTCTTACAATGGCTGTTCTTTTGGTTGCAATCCTCTACAGGCTAAAGCAGAGGAAACAGAACTTCTTTGTTTTCACGTCTTTTCTTGTCTTGTGTAAAGGGAACGCAAGCCCTTCTCTGTCTCATCGCACGTACAGCGCAAACAACCACGCAGGTGGCACCTCAGTCCCCACCAACTCGAGCTGGAGCTCTGACTGAACCTTCATCAGCACAGCCTGGTGCCTGAGAGCATCAGCAGGGCTCCCTTCACTGCTGCTGTGTGGAGGCAGCGAGACCTGTCCTCAGGAGGCTCTGCTTTACATCTCTTTTCTTTCCATTTTCTTTCTTTTATCACAGGGGGAGAAGAGTGGGAGATCACTCTGAGCAGAGCTTTTACAAGTGATGTCCTAAAAAATATCAAGACTTACCAAAACACTTATTATGAATTGTTTTCATTTTCTTGTAAGGTATTTTTTGTCTTACTGCTACTTAGTCACTACTACTTACTTTTCAGTATTATCAAGTTTTTGCAAAAAACTGGAATTCTGTGCCAAAATGTGACAGTATTCTGCAGACACCTCACCCAGGCTGCATAAATTTACAGAGGGAGACTTATCTCATGTACCATAGGCACCTATTTTTGAGTGGGATTAATCTTCCATTGGAAGTGCTTCTCTCCCCTCAGTAACTATAGACAAAGATAGCCCTGGGATCATGTTTAAATAACTAAAATAAGGTGGCATCAGTCCCATTTTTTGATGCCAAGATTAAAAACAGAACTCGTTGAGTCAACTCTTGTGTCTGTCATATACTTACATCATTATAAGAACTCATTTTATAATTCCTTGACTATGTTAATTGCATCTAAATAGAACTCTTTCACTTTTAATTGAAACTTCTTTCAATGCCTTTCAAAATAGAAACTGATTTTCAGAATATTCTCTTACTCTTCACTAGGAAGATGTGCAGGTACAGGTGTAATTATATATTCTTAGAATCACTATTATGCTACTGCTGGCCAGAAAAAAAAAAAAAAGAAAAAAGTCAAATTTAAAAATGCAGATGTTCTGAAATGAAAATGCTTTACACAGTCCTATTAGATTTGCTGAAATTAAATTTTGGCAGATAGGAATATTCTGACATTGCCAAAATGTCCTGTTTTATAATTTTGGCCCTCAGCATCTAATATTTCCTTTCAAAATAGTTTTTCATGTTTAATGTTCTTATGATGTGTTTCATTTTGTGTTCTCAGTACAATTAAAAAGTCAACCATAATCAAATGTTTCTCTCAGAGACATTTCAGTTAGTATGAGATATTTTTCTTAAAACTTTCTCTTCCAGATAATTTTGAGATTTTCCAAAGTTGTGCCTAACTGGGCTAAAACCAAATCGGAAAATCCTCTGAAAATTTCTTTTCTACATAGATATGATTTACTGTTGGTATTCCATCAAGAGTGCATCAGTCATAGACCTCTTAAAAAGTTGAAAGGAAAAGAGATTCACTGTTCCTCAGAGGACTTCACCCTTGCTGAGCCAGGACTTATGATCCAATTCCAAAACTGCAAGAATATCCTGTACAAAAGCACTTTTCTTCCAGTGAATCTGTGGAGAAATTGATGGCATCTTTTGAGTCACCCTGCAAAATTTAAAGTGATCAGAGAACATACAATAAAGTAGTATCATCTCTGAAAGTACAGCTGTGTTAGTTTTTAGCATTAAAATGCCTGAGTGGTTTAAGTTCATGGTTGCTCTAATTTTCTTCTGTGAAGGCCATGTTCAAGAAACCAGAGAGGAAGTATTTCTTCAGAGCTGTAGATTCAGAGACATCAGGTTTGACCTGTTCATTTATTAGCATCAGTCTGTGTAGCAGTGTCTTCAAATACAGATTTGCTATAAGGAGCCAGATCCCTCAGCCTATTGAGTTCATTTTGTTCTGCTTCACAGCTCACTTTACAGCAGTGGAAAATGATGTGTACCATCTGGAGGGTCCTTCTGAATATTTCCTCTGAGAAGATGGACTCTCTGGTTGTTATAAAGCCAGCAGAAATGCCTTTGATGTCCGTGACACCTCTGCTGTGCTGCCTGGCATGAGGAAAGGGGTGTATTTACAGAAAGGACAGGGAATTTGGAGAGAAAAGCATTTTCACTGCCTGATTTTTCCCAGAGTCTATGAGTTCAATTCACTGGCAATATTTTAAAGCATTTCTCAGCAGTGTTTTGTTCGAATGCTGACGGTGCTGTAGCGCCAACCACACTTTTCAGCCACTGTCTCCCCTGCTTTCCTCATTAGCAGAATTCAGACCCAAATTGTTTCTTAGCACTTGGGCATATTTTCTTTTTGCTTCTCCCTAGGTCACCACATTTTCTCCTCCTGGGTGTGTGTTGACACAGGATATTGACTGTATTGATTGCTGTGCATTGATGGCTGGCTGGCTCCTAGGCTACGTCACCCTGACTGCAGCTGGACTCTGCAGGGGGACAGACAGACACCTCCTGCAAGGTCCTCTGGCAGGCTGAGCTTAGTGAAGAAGGCTCCTACTGCTATAGCAGATCCCAGAGTATCTGCAGCTCCTTGCCTTTAACAACTATTTAAGCTTTGCTTTATTCTAATCAATCCAAAATCTGCCATATAACAAAAAAGAAGCAAGCAAGCAATCCTTCCCTCCACCTGCAACACAGATACTCACATGCAAATTAACAATGTTTACAAAAAAGGTAAATTCAGCTTTCAATGTTGTAGTGATCTGGTCATGCACTGAAAATCAATCACAGAAGCAAAGAGGAAAGTACTACCTCTCTCCAAAAGAGTTTATGATGCTAGTATAAAAGTTATAAATATGGGATAGTCACAGGTGGGAAGAATAAGGAAACAATGAGGCAAACCTTAGTGGTTGTGAAATGTCTAAAATCTGAGATTAATCATCCTGCTTCATTTGGTCTTTCTCCCTGCATGTATGATTCTGCAGAAGTTATCTTCTGATAATGTTCATGCTCAAATTTTTTATAAAAGAGAGTAAATTAAATCACTCTGAGCACAAATGTGTCCAGGATGAAAATTATTTATTGTAAGGATTGTAACTGTTCTGATGGTAGCTCAAGAGTTAGGATGATTATTTTCTTGCACAAAACTTCTGAAGAGCAAGCAGCTACCTTTGAGTGATCTTCTGATATCCAATTATTTGTCCACAGGTCACATAAATTCCTATTGCTAAGCAGGTTACTTTTATGTACTACCGTTGAAATCTGAATACAACTGCTTTTCAAGTTTCATCTAATTTTTCAAGACTGTCTTTCAGAGGAAATGGAACCTAATGTGATTTAACTGTTGGAGGAGGCAGAGGGGGGTTAAATTCAGTCAATTTATGTTCATTATAAACAAACCCAAATTCCTAGCTAGTATGGTATGACTAACATATGTCACATACTACAGCATGTCTGGTGTACCCTTTAACATTTTAACAGTCCATCAGACATTAATGTGACTTAAACATCAAAAACAGGTTCATTTTGCCATTAATATCCTGAAACAAGAACATCTAATATACACATCCTGAGATTTAATCTGTAAACATAACCAAAAATGTCTGGATGAAGGGGGCTTGTTTATATTTCAGTAGTGCTACTTCCATGAAGCATGTGTCTGCTATCTTTAGTGTGCAACTTTAGCATCCTACCATTGAGAGACCCCTAATATCTTTGATACTGTTAGGGAGACTTATAAGTCTTTTGCTGACAAACCAGTCCCTTTGTAGATCCCCTAAAGTTAAAGTTACTGATAAACATAACTTGTCTTATAAAGAAGGGAAGAATTTTAAAACCACTTCAAACATGCTCAAGATTTCCCTATTCATTTTTCCATGGTGTGAAAGCAGGTTCTGAAGTGAGCAGGAATTAAGTGGACATGCTTCTCTTTACTGAGGTAATGACTTGTTTAATAAACAAGAAAGGAGAAGAAAAAATGTGTCAGTTCATGCAGTGACAAAATAAGATCTGAGGAAAACTTAATAAAATGCAAATGAAATTTCAGTCCCATCAAATCCCTTTGTTTATTTATTCTATCATTATTCAAATACTTGGTTCTTGCATTGATGAAGGCTCAAGGAGGTACTTTTCTTAGGAATTAGCATAGGACAAAGCATATGTGCATTTAGTCTCCAAACACACTGTAGCTATCAACTGTGTCAGGAGTGAGTAAAGCCACCACAGTCAGGAAGATAATGTAAAAATAGAAGGAAAAAAAAAAGAATTGTTATACCCTTTGATATCTGTAAGATTGTTTAATCCCGCTCTTACGTAGATAAAACCACACTGTAATTGCTATGGAGTGAATTGCATTAGCAACTATGGCCTTGGAAAACCAGCCAGATACATTCAAGGTCTGAAATACAGATGAATGCTCCATGTCTTAAATCAATCACTGAATCAGTGGAATTTGTCAACAGCATGAATTTTTTGAAGAAAAATGCAGATTCATCTGAACTTTTTACACCAGTGCATGTGTTTCCATTAAATTTTTTGTCAGGACTGTTTTGCAAGCTGAGGCTGGAATTTCTCATCAAAACCAGGCAGAGAAAATCCCTTCTCAAAATAGCTAATGGCATGGAAAACTCCTTTGGCATAGAAGAACAAGAGCAAGGACTTCAGTATGGTCTCCTGAGCAATCTTATTTCAGTATGTGAAACAGAGCCAGCACAAACCTGAGCACGGGCAGATGGTTGTCTGTACAATTAAATTGTTTGCATGGTCCTTGGCAATAGTTTGGCCTGGGCTAAGTGCCTCTCTCCCAAAAAAGTCCCAGCACAGCTGAGGGGATAGCTTGAGCCAGTATAGATGCAGTCAGCATGTTTTTGGGGGGTAAAAGCAATTAACTGTGTCAACACAAGCAGTGCGAGCTGGCCTCAGGTCAGACAGCAGTCCCTGGGCAATTTCATTACTAGTACAGCTGCAATACAGTAGTCCCTGTGAGCACATGGGGGAGTTATAAGATACTAAGGGAAAAGACTTTTTCACATGCATTTTTGCTGCAGATTTTTCTGGAACGGTCTCAGTTTTGTCCCAGTACTGACTGAAAATGTTTTCTGAAACCATGACTTTTTGGCAAAATAAAACTCTTGCTTTCTGGCCAATTCTAGTACCAATTTGACACTATTGACATAGAAATGAACAGAATGTATATTAGTTAAACCCCTAGTGTGGGCACAGTTTTGCAGATAAAAGAATAATTTATACATATTTCTCTTCCTGTAGTGCTGCAGCATTAGGGGGTTCATTCAGATTTCCCACTCAGATTCTATGTTAGCTATTTTTCATGTCCTCTTTGAACAAATGTAGCATGAGAAAAAAAGCAGGAACAAAGAAGGACTGAGGTATGAATGAACACTGGCAGCATATTTAAATACGTCTGTATTCTGAACATATACAACATTCAAGAAATAAACGTGGCTCTGATGAGGTTTTAGATGTTGATAAAACTTAGGGCATAAGAGGGACACAGATAATTTACTTTAGGCAATATTGCTTTACTCCTCTGCACCATGAAAGCTGTGTTCATGGCTTTGGAACATGTGCATTTGTGTAAATGTCTGAGTTTGTCAGCTGAGGACATGGGGGTTCCACCTCCAGGTAGATGTCAAAAATACCAGATCTCCTTCAGTCCATGTTCTGTAAGAACAGTTTAGGAAATGGCCATGCATCTACATGTCTATACTTAAAAGTCCTTGAAGTTTGATGGGATTTCTTGCAGCCTGTCATGTTTCTAAACTAGAACAATTGCCTTTACAGTAAAGATCTATGGATACACTCTCTGAAGTTTTCAGTCTTTGTGTATGAAGATTTCTTTTTTCAGAGATTAATTCTGGAAACTGAGAAATGTGATGATGGGATGTAGAGGGGAGTGTTTTGAAGGAGAAGCAACAATTTGTAAGGATGCAGTTGTGTACTCAGCTGAGATAACACAATGTTCTTGTCTAGGAGCAATTATAAAACCTGAAGTGAGCAATTTAATAAGCCTGAGACAGTTTTAGCAACTCGTGATTTGACCCTCCTTCATCTGTGCATCCAGACTTTTTCATCATCACCATGTTTCACCTTAAAATTAATTACGTTTCTTCCACCCTTGACTCTTCTAAGTACCCATAAGACATTCTTATGCTTACTGACTTCACAGCAGAGCTCTGTACCTATTGTCCTTTTTGTGGCGCATAGAGGGTCTTTTCTTCAGTTTTCAGTTCCTGGAGATATGTTGCTCTAATTTATCTTCCAAGGAGCAGTGACTGTCCTTCCCATCTTATGAGAGGAAATAAGAAATAGGAATATTGATGCAAACAGCACTCATTATCTTTTTGCTCTCTCACACTTTTAAAGCTAATTGCATGATGAGAAGTTGACTCATGTTCATTGAACACTTGGACTTAAAAATACACAGTTACACATACTTCCAACAAGCTAATGTCTTTCTCTTTTAATAAGTTCAATAAAAGTTAGTCACCGTGACTTTGTGTTAACATGTAATTTCTAAACAATAGTCCATGCAGAAATCAGGTCCTCCACAGGGAATAGCTATTGTGAACCATATTTCTTTCCTTTCATTTTAGATTATTTGTGTTTTGCCTTACAGCCAAAATGAAACCTAGTTTCTCTCCTTTGACCACATCTCAATGTGGATAGTACGAAGCACTAAGAGCTTTCCATTGCTGTGGTATATGCTGTTAATTGCTAACATATTCTGCCACATCATTTTTCACAGTATTGGAACTTTTTAACTGTACCACAACTCAACAAATATTAACAGGACCAGACATGTCTTGGAAGATGGTACTGCTAGTATTTCCTTCCTCCTTTGGTTCCCACTGAGCAGATGTAAATCACTTTGGGACTGTGTTTCAGTTCTGAAACCTGTTTCAGTTTTGCTCAAACCTAATTGGAGGTCATGTGGAGTTTTCTTTCTTTCTCAAAAACAGGAAAAAAAAAATCAGTCTTGGAGCTTTAATTGCCAAGAAGCTCTCCCCCACAGAATCTACTTAGGCAGATATCTTGTAGAAAATCCATGAAAAAACACAGCCCCCAGTTTTTTACTGAGAAATGAGACAAAATTGTAACTGGCAAATACTTAGCCTCTCAAGACTCTGACCACATGGCCTTGCTCTTGTTCCCTTTGGCAGTTCCTCTTTCCAGCTCTCTTCAGGACCTGGGCTGTCTTAGGTGATGCATTCTGCACTGAGTCTTAAGAACAGGGCATGATCTTCAGTAGGGCCCTTGTGTACTACTAAGATTCAAACAAATAATTAATAAAGAGCAGATCCCAGGCTTTAAATTGCATTTTATTCTCACCATTCAGATCTCACTCCCGCAAAAGGAGCTTGTCTACATTCATTTGGTGCAAAATGAGGGATGGACTCAGGTTTCGTGAGTCTAAAACCAGAGTTTTCTTCCTCCATTGGGGAATCTAAGTTTTCTTCTGCATAGAAATTTAGATTAAAGAAAAAATACATTGCTGCTTTCACAGCCTTCTTGGCTGGAAGCCAGGAAGTCCTCCTCTCTGTAATTCTGCTTATTCTTTGCAGGTGGTTTCTGAACATTTACATTGCCCTGGGTGAGTGACTGAACATAAGTATTTTTTGAAATGCAAAATGTGAACACTACTGCTTGTGGCCAGTGATCGAGCTGCCTAACACCTCCACCAGTGCATGCATACTATTTTGCTACTTGATGTGACAGAAAGGATTTTCATTGTATTTCTTCATTGACAACATAAAAATTCATGTAAATACATTTCACGTTACTAGTTGAATTAGTTTCTTGTTCAGAGATAAAAGGCTGGGGCGAAACCAACTGAAGAAGCAAATAAACAAACAAAAGTCCAATATGGTCACTGCTGCCTCAGGAAAGCAGACTTTGACTCATTTCCCAATTTTACTCTAAAAGAACTGTAACAGAACATTGGTGATATGTAAAACTAGTGGAAAGACACTTGAAAGAGAAGGAAAAAAGGTTTTAGGGAATGCTTTTTCTTTGTTTTTTTTTTGTTTCATTTTGGTTGTGTTTTGTTTAGTTTGGGAATTTTAATTGTGGAAATGTGCTATTTAATAGTCCTATAATTATTTATCCGCTGAAAAACATAAGTAACGACTATAAAGTGATCCAAATACACTTTTCCTCAGCTGTTCCCATTCAACTTCATTCTCTTGCATCTTTTCAGGGCCTTGGAAGATGACTTTTGTTGAAGCAGAGCAGTGGCCTAATTTTATCACTGCTAATACAGTATTGGGTTGTGTCACTGCAATATTAGGGTATGTATCCAGTATTGAATTGCTTGGATATAGGGACTTTTCTTGGGGCTGCAGGTTTTTGGGCACTGGTAAAAAAGGAATACATTTTTTTTTCTGTCAGCTTGCAATGTAGTGTTTTCAAACTTTGGGCAATTTTATCCAAAAAGGAAAGCTTAACTTCTTTCAACATCCTAGCTAAATTGCATAATACAGCACCTTTCTGTAATGTGTTTCTAAGAGATAAGTCTTGCTTGCTGTGCAACTTTAGGCAGCAATGAAGATTTTTGTTGGTTTTATAAAGCTGGCTTTTAAAAACATAGCTGGCCAGAAAACAAGAATGTTATTTCGGTTTAAAAAAATCAAGGTTTTCACATTCATTTTGAATCTGGTGGAGAAGTAAACCCAAGACATATACTTTCTTTTTCTTCTTAATGAGAGATACCAGAATAATTGATTGCATTGCAATTCTAGTACATAGGTAGAATTAAGGAGAAAATTCTTGTCTTGAATTGAGCCACTGGCTTTTCAGTATAGATCTTGTAGACCTTTTACTGGATTTGAACACAAAATTCACCCTTGACATTTGTAAAGCCTGCCAATGAAAATTACTTGGAAATAATAAACATATTCTCGCAAAGTTTCAAGTTTGACAAATCACTATTCATAAGAAAAAAATCAACTCTATTCCCTACTTTGCAAGATTATACATAAAGAAAAATGCATAATAAGGCTATTTTTGAACTAAGCTACATTGAGGTCAGAATTTAGAGATTCAGGGGGAAGATTCAGCTTCTTTTCATATTGTACTAATTTACAACACACTGGGACAAAATGTTACCATAGCAAATTTCACCAGCCCTTTTGAGTGCACGAAGTGCATGGAAACAAGACAACCCTTATGATTATCATCTCCTCAGAAAAGAATTTAACCTTTAAAAAGCTAAAACACAAGCTCACACATTCAGCTGCCATAATTTCCTTTAGCCCCATCTCAGTTTTCAGGGCTGGTAATACCATGCCTGTGGATATGTTTACATAGAAATTGTCTCAGTACAATCTTCCACACCAGAGCTTTTGGTGCAGAAAATGAACAAATATGGGCTAAGGCAGAAGTGAAGCACACAGGACCCAAATTGCCTGAACTCTTGGGGTCCATGACACTGCCAGGAATGCTCAGAGGAGTGTCAGCCTGAAAGCTGCCTCCCAAGAGCTGAGGAGGCACGAGGGGAGCAGCAGGCTGGCAGATACAGGTTCATTCTTCCATGGTGATGTAGCCCAGCAGTAAGGACTCCAGTCCTTGTGTTTGAGAGCAGCATTGCCACACAAGTGCAGGAACTCAGACAGCTTTACTCCTAATGATCCCAGTGTGAATGCAAAGAAATGTGAAAGGGGCTTATTTGGTAGCACTCCAGTGTGAAGGCAGAAATACCAGCATTTGCCAAGTGAGAAGGACGAAGTCAGCAGAGAAGGTATTTTGTTTCTAACTTTAAAGATACTGCAAACAACGGAAAGAGAGAAGGGGGCTGGATTTTATTTTAAAAAGAAAACTCTTTAGCATACAGCTTACTCTATTGTAGCATTTACACTTAACATAGGCCAGCTTTATTTTATTTATTTTTACATGTTTGCTCAATTTCAGATGGGGTGAGTGAGCCCTTAAAAATATACCCTCTAGGTTCATGATATACATCAGAGCTGTAAATCTCCTAGGAGACTTAAACAAAGAGAACCTAAAAAAGATGTTCCTTATTTTGCTGCAGTTCTGCCCATGATTAATGGAAGTCTCTGATGATGACTGCAACTCAGTATATTTCTTGGCAGTGTCACTGTGTTTTCCTTTCTTCTCAGCTGGGTCAAGTCACAGTGACTATAAAAAGTAGAAGCACAAGATTTTTCTTGACAGATCATAATATAAAAGAGGGCCTGCTGCTGTACAGGGTGTTGGTTCATCCATAACTGTGGGTGTTTGTGAGGACATGGTAGAGATTAGAACATGATAACTAGCAAAGAGAACGAGGATTCAGATGAACTTTCGCAAAAGAAACCTTGCCCTATCTCTATGCCAGCAAGGTTTCCTATGAATGGCTCGTTGTACTGGTATGTTTGCTAAAGAGAGCTTTATTTTGCTTTTCAGGTTTACAATCACCCAGTTTCTGTCTGGGCTGCAGCATCCAGGGTGCATTCTGTAGGTCCAAAGTCAAGCATTCTGAGTGCAGCTCAGGAGCCAGTGCTGCTGTAGTGTTTCAACTTCTACAAGTTTTGCCAATTTTCTACTGTACTGAGCTGTCAGAGCCTGGCTTCAGTCTGGGTGTCATAAAAAGCCCAGGGGACATGCCCTGGTCAGCTCACTTGAGAAGTAATGAATATTTTAGCTCAGAAGCTACAGAGGAGAGGCCATATATGAAAAACCATATACATAATTTTGGCAAGGAATATTTGACACAGATTTTCCTAGCTTTCCTGGAGCCTTGCTATCTTATACCAGTAACTACCTTGAGGGAATCCTGCAGATTTTTTTTTTTTTGTAATACCCTGTACTTTAGTGCTTTTTGATGCTTTTTCTTTGCTGCAGGACATATTTTGCTCACAGTGACCACCCAGGATTAGAGTGTGGACTAGGACATGTCTTCAGGTCTCATACAACTTGAGGAAAATAGAATTAAATCATTAAGAAAATAACAACTTACAGATTTCTCCTCATTTTTGAAAATTTACGTAAGAAAAAATGATTGTGACTGCTGGGTAGCTCAGGGTACTACAATGATAGAGAAGCTCTTTTAGCCTGATGAGTAAGAGCCATCAGTTTGTCCTTTCAGTACAGCCCACATATCTGGGAATTTTCAGGATGTTCTAAATCACTCAAATCTGATCCCCCGCATTAAAAAGTTGTGGTGGTAGTATAGACATTTTTCTTTGCCTTAGCCTCTTTGAGCCTAGGTAATCCAATTATCATTGTCTCAACACCAAGATTTATTTTAAAAATATCTGATAACTTTGTATTTAAACTCAAATTGCTAATGTAAGGGAACATGCCTTGTAACAGAGACCCCAAAGTACAACAAGGCATCGGAGCAAGAGGTCAGCAGTCAGCCATTGTCAGCTTCTTGTGACCAAAATCTATGTTCATACTTGAGACTTGCATTAAACAAGCAGCATTGCCAATTACCTTGTTAAAATACACATTTTTCTGTATCTATGTATATGCATATATAATGTCTTACATGGCCCAACTCTGTTGCCTGTTTTTTGGTTGAACTGCCTTAATGCATGTTTACCCTGCTAGATAATAAAGAATGAACTGGAAAGCAAGATGTCATCTCACGGAGAATATCAGTGATGCCCTATACATTCTGAATAAAGAATGCTAAATTCAGACTATGGAAGCACCAGCTTTTATAATCAAACAAAAGACTATACTACCCTTTTAGGTTTTATGCCAACAGATTTCTCTTAATTCTTTTCTTGTGAGAAACCAATGGCTTGAAAACTTCTCCTTTATTCTTTTTTTAAGCAGAACATGATAAACAAATGTCTGTTTTTAAATTTAGACAGCCTTGGGGTAGATGTGAGAATACGCTGTGAATTAAGCATCCCTTGACAGATGGAAGTTTGCAAAGTGAGAAAAACCAGACTGACCTTTAGTGTGGTGCTGACAAGTGAAGGATTACACCATCTTTGGTATTAGGAGCCACATGTTACGTGTGCCTCATCAGAGGGGCACATGTACACCCCAAATTCACTGTTCCCTGCCATATATTAATAGTAATACTTGCCACAGTCAAAATATTTTGTACCTTTAACGCTTTGAAGGATTAAGGAGCCAATCCCATTAATACTGAACACAGGAAATTACTAACTCTCGGGACAACACCAGGTATCACGGGCACCATTTTTTACAAAAACCTCTGGTTGTGTGATTTGGTCTGGCTTGTGGCTGCAGTTTTACACCTGTGTGTGAGGCCAAGGCAGGGTCAGGGGCTCCATAGGGTGGGGACTGCTGGTGGCAGGGTCTCCCTGGGGCAACAGGGCAGGACCTGGCAGCCTGTCCCATCCCACCCTCCATCCAGGAGCAGGGCAGCCAGGGGCACTGTGTCTGGTGGTAGCTGGAGAATGGCAGGGCTTCTGCAGCTCTGCTGGCATAGGGGCTCATGACCCCAAGGAGAAAGAAATGGGGTCCTGGTATCCTTCTACAGGTATAGATATATATAGATATAGGTATCCTTCTAGAACAAGGAGGACAATTCATTTATTTAACTGCTTATTAATTCATTATAGTCCTGTCTTTGGAAAGTGTATGAAACTGTATGGTTTAAAAAATCTAATGTCTAATAGTACTGGGAACATAGGAACCGTGGATCCCTCTGAATGAAAATGTGCACACACTCTTGATACCATGCATCTGAAAAATGCATGCCTCCCTTCAGCCTGGTGGCTCAGATCCACAGTGAAGCACAGCTCCAAACTCTGAGAAATCCATCTTCTCTATGAAGAGGTTAATGGTTCTAAAGGGATCAAAGGCTCCTACTGCAGCCCCAGTAGCTTCCTTTCAGGGGCAAACAAAGGCATAAAAACTGGTATAACCAAATCTGATTTTGCTTAAATTTCCACTTGGATTCTTAGACCTGAAAAGAATTCTTGGATATGTTCATTTTCACAACAAAAAAAACCCCAAATTAATACATTATACACAATTAATACACAAATTAATACAACATTAGAGAAAAATTGTCTGAAAAGTCAGCAGCAATATCCCCAAACACATTAAAGAAAGGAAAAGCAATACTTTGAAGGTATTCATTATAATTTTAGCAATAATTTTACCATCAAAAACTTTTCCCCTTCAAATCTTTCCTTCCTTTACTAATTATGCTAAATATTCTTTCACATTTCCAATCTAATTTCACATGCAAAGAATGTTCATGTATCTTTTCATACAAGTGGACTTGAGCATTGCAGCCCTAGGAAGCTGACAAGTTAGATTAGCAGAGAAGCTTTACTGCCACAGCTACAATAAATCCTATTCTTGTTTTAGAAATGTCCCTCTGATCCAGGAATTTTTCCATAGATAGCTATGGACGTGGTGTTAAAGAACATTTAACGGCCTTATGAATTTTGAGGAGAGACACACATTCTGTTTTTCAAGGAGAAATTGGAAACAGAAGTGCCAAGGGAAGATGCCCCAATTGTTTCATTCAGTTGATATGAATACAATAAGGATTCTCCATCCCAGCCTGCTTCCTCATAAGAAAGGTGTTTTGCTCTTGCAATGCACTCTTTCCATCCTGAACCACTGTAGGCATGCCTGGTTTTTTTCACACTTGGTTTTTTCACAAAAAAAGAGCCTTTTTTTTTTGTGGGGTTCTGCAGTGCCGCAACACTCCTGTAGCATTAAATAATTTATCCTGAAAAATGAGCGGTGTTACTGCAGATACAGGCACAGTGGTCTTTGCTCTGACATAAAGTGCTTTGCAATGATTGTGTCACAGCTAAAACTGTCTTATAGCCATCAGAAGCTGCTGAGATATATGAATGGGTAGTGTAGATGTTCTTTAGGAAACCCAGGGACATTCAAAAATACTTGGAAAAAGTAATGTTCAATGTTTCCTCTGGAACCATCCCATTAAATACAGGAAAATCCATTTGGTCATCTCAGGCAAGGGTCAATTTTAAACACTTAAACATATCATTAGGGTCCAGTTCCAATTAAAGAGCCCCATGGATCAGTTCAGTTGCATAAATAAAACTGCCACTTGAGGAAATCCCAGAAACTCTTACAGAGCTGGCAGATTTGATATGGGACATACAGGAGACTTAAGTATTCAGCAACTGGAACTGGAAGCCAGTGGGAAATGTTAGGGCATATGAAATGGTACCAGACCACCTGTGTGTAAGGAGCTGAATCTGTCCTGGAATCTCAAATGTCTCCATTGATGATAACAAGTGGATGTCCATAGAGATGTTTACACTGAGGTGTCTCAGACTATGAGCTGGATTTTGCCCACCTTGCTAATCCTGCTGCCAGCCTTCTCTCTGAAGGTAATTTACTGCAGTGTGATTGTAGGGACTAATATAAAGCCCTATGCTAGTACACAGAATTTGAGTTTCCTTGGTGACTGGACTGAAATATAAGGGCTCTGTTTTCCTGTGCTTCAGCTCAGCATGACTTTGGTGAATGAATGCTGCCATGGGGCTCACAAGCAGAGCTCCCTACTCTTTGGCTTTGTTTGAGGACTCATGTGTTGCTCTGGTTTCCTCCTGCTAGTTTGAATTTTGCAGGCCTGCGTGTCAGATGAGCACAGCCAGCAGTGTTCTCTCCCTCCCTGTGACATTGTCCCTGTGCCAGCACCCAGCGAGGTAGGAGCATGGGGTGGCAGCACAGGAACCAGGGAGGCATCTGTGCTGCCTTTGTGTGCACTGAGGGCTCCCACACTGTGAGGAACTCTCAGCTGGACTCATCTGGCTCAAGTCCAGTGCCTTTCAATGGTTCCAGTAACTCACAGGAGTTGGAACATGCTGGGGAATCTGGCCAAAGCTGCTCAGGGTTTGTGGTTGAATGGGCTAAATTGGGCTAGGGAGTGAGTACTTGCTCTAACTGATTGCTTAATTCAAAACCATGATTTTTAACAGAAATACAGCTTCAATTAGCACTTTTTTTTTCTTCTATTTGACAGAGGTCCATACCATGCAAACCATAAAGACTTTTTGGCAAGTTAGCTTACATAGGTTCCTTAGCCTAAGATGACACTGCAATCAGAAAAACAGACATGAAACAATCTATAAATATCTTCCTGCCTTAAAAAATATTTAAACTCCTCCAGAGTGTGAAGTTTTGCTCTGAACAAAGACCTTGAGG
The DNA here is from genome assembly GCA_013399835.1 of Leptocoma aspasia. Lineage (NCBI taxonomy): Eukaryota > Metazoa > Chordata > Aves > Passeriformes > Nectariniidae > Leptocoma > Leptocoma aspasia. Next base: position 1,424,102 of record VXAX01004837.1, read on the forward strand.
CTTTTGTATGTGAACACGATGTTTTCTATGTCTACCTCCAAGCTGTAGGATCATATCACAGCACGGTCTGAGTAGGAAGGCACCTTAAAGACTTTCTAGTTCCAACCCTCTTTCCATGGGCAGGGACATCTTTCACTAGACCAGGTTGCTCAGAGCTTAATCCAACCTGGCCTTGAACACTTCCAGGGTTGTGGATCCATGACTTCTTTGGGCAACCTGTTCCAGTGCATCACCACCCTCACAGTAAAGAATTTCCTTCTACCATCTAATATCAACCTGCCCTCTTTCAGTTTAATGCCATTCCTCCTTGTCCTATCACCACAGGCCCTTGCAAAAAGTCCCTTCTCCTCCATCTGTCATTTTGCCCCAAAAGAGTCTCAATTTCTCTCATTGCTCCTTTTCTGCAGGAAAGAACACACCTGTTCTGGTTTTAAGCAGCACTGCAAAGAAAGACTTTTGGGATCTTTATTTCTTTTGATCCTGGAATTATTGAGACAGTTTTCATTTGTCTCCTATTGTCTGTTTCCAATTTCCTCCAAATGCACTGCTTGTGAAAAGGAGAGCCATGATCATTGAGAAGTCAGGAGGTAAAGCAAAGTGAGTTAACTTCACTAAAACTGTTTATCACTAGATTGAATTGAGATCTCAATAAAAAGCACAGGACAGATTTATTTCCTCATTTCCAAATAGACTGGAGACTTGTTTCCTTCCTTAGCTCTGGATTACAATATAGGTAGGCAGGGTTACCAAATTAATCTTCAGCATTTTCTCCCCAGAAATAATGCTCATGTGGTTCTCAGACCATGTATGGATACCCAGAAAATCTGATGTAATTGGGTTTACTACACACACCCCCCTAAGAAATGCACACATCTGAATGTCTTGCTTGTAATCTGGGATTGAATTCTACCAGCACAGGAGATTTGATTAGCAGGAGGATTAAAGCAAGTCTCAGAAGTTTGAAATACCTCTCAGAGAAATTTTCTGAGCAGAAAAAAAGTTAATTGCGTCTTGAGAAATCCAGGTATAGAGTAAACCCTGCACACATATGAGCTCCAAGAACAAAAACATACCAGCATTGATAAGTACAGGCAGTAAATGAGAGCCTACAGGGATAAGTGAGTGTAGCCAGTCCATGGTCTGAGGGAAGAACAAGGCCTGAGTCTGCCATTCAGACAGATGCTGGAACAACTTTATTTCCTGAGACATCCAGGTGTCTCCCATTCAAAAACCTACATCTTTTTCCATGGGAGAATAATTGTGTCCTCAAGTGTGGTAGCTGTCCCCTGTATTTGTGACCACTATAAGAATCAGCCTGTCCGTAAAATCAGCTTTTTTGGGCCCCTTTCTAACAGATAGTGTTCATTTTTGTGTCTGTGGATATTGTTTTGGGTCCACAAAACAGAAAACAGTTGATCATTTTGAAAGACAGGGGAGTTCTTTGCAGAATTAATGTATAAAAGATGCACGTACATGATTGTATAATTACATCCTGCCTTGCATTCTGATCGCTAAGCATTCAGTATTCTTTTCAGGAAATTAATAACTTTACAAAGCAGCTGCTCCATCCACCAGCTTTAAAAAATAATATTGCTGTTGTAAACCACGGATTACTCTTTCTGATACAGGTAATCCTCTTAAAATTGACCATTCTGTAGTTTAACAAATTTGTCTTTCTTTCAATGTGTTTTGAGCTAAGAACCAAATGGTTAAATGTCCATAACACACCTTTAATTTTGGACAAAGTATTAAGGAATTTTTAAAAAATGAAGATACATGCAAGTAGTTTTCCGTAGCCATAACAATGTAATTTGGCTGTTTGAGAGTTAAAGGCATATCCCAGCATATTCTGTTCTTCGTGTTAACTCTGTAAGGAGCCACACATTAACAACTGCAGAAAAATCTACCCATTTGTATTTTAAAGTCTTGTCACCAATGGGAATATTAGTTTTCCCATGCTACAGTGTTTTACAGAGGCAAATTACTCATTTAGTAGAGCCAAGTGGGAATCGTTCAGTAAAATGTTTTCTGTTGGAAAGTGCTGGTTTGTCAAAACAGAATCCTTCCATGGGGACAGTGAGAGGAACCAAGGTTAAAAATTCTGCTTAAAACATCCTCAACTCTGAGAATCATCTGTCCTGTGATTGCAGCACTCACCTGAATAGCCTGAGCTTGATATGGCTCTACTCACAAGGGCATTGAGAGCAGGACCTCAAAGCTGGTTGTCACATGTATCAATAAAGCGTCCTCACTGCCAGGCTATCCAGAACAGTGCTCATGTTCCTTCTCCTTTCTATGTAACAGTTCCATGAAAAACATATCTTTAGAAGATGATAGCTTACATTTATCCCACAGTGAAAAGATGGTATTTATTGTCTTATTTTTTGATTCAAAATACCCCCATGTGACCCTATCTAGTTCTAACAGCACTCACTGGTTATTGAGTAAAAATTGGTCTTTGAGATTGCTCTTGGCTCTAAACTTTTTGAAGGGCGAACTAATGCATGGGTAGGAAACTACACTACCAGGTTTCCTGGGATCTGGTTTCAGAAAATTTCTCAGGTCTCCCATATGCTTTCATAATTAAACTACTAAGGGAAATTCTATGCTAGCACAACTGATGGGAGTCTATGGTTTATTGCTCTTTGCACATGTCATATTCCTGGTGGGAAATGGCAGGCAGTAGGATGGTATCTTGGCTCAAAAGTACATTGATAAACTCAAACATGATGCTTATTTCTGCCATATTTTTGTATACATAAGACTCATACCTGTTCTTATTTAAGTAAATGCTGTACACATTTTCATAGTAAAGAATCTTGAAACAAAAGCCAACAACCGAGCCCATGCAAGTATTTGGAAAGGTCAGTCAATTTTCCACTGTTATCAAATCTCTTTTCTTGAAAAGCTGTGTAAACAAATGTTATTTTGGAAACTCTTAGCAAATGTCTAACATTTGCATTTGTTCAAGTTTATTTTTATTCAAAAGCCTCTCTTAGGTTATTGCTGTGTCTGATTCTTTTACGTGTTCAAACTTGCTTGTCAGGAGCATTTCAGTTTGAAAATTTACTGCTTTGTGGCCTTTTAGACCCCTTAAATCCTTTACCTAAGTGTTCCTGAAGACCATGACAAATAAAGCACAACCTTGGCTTTTGAACCAAGAATGAAGAAAAAAATCTTGGTGGCTTTTCTGAACTGTCTTTAAAAGGATCACTCCAGCAAGAGCCCTGCATAACTCTGACTGCTGTGTGACAGTCAATGATTTATGGTGAAAATGGTGATAGGACAATTTTTGCAAACAGTTGAGCAATGGTCTCACTTTATTCCCAGGAAATGTTATTATTGGCTTCACTGCTAAGTGTGTTCAATACCAGGACTGATTTCTGGCCCCCCATCCAAGTGGTGAAGGGTGGTTTGTGTCTATGCTGCTCAGAGTCAGCTCAGATTGTCTGCACCACTGCTATGTAGTGTGATTGGCCCTGGACCTCTGCTGGGCCCCATGAAATCCCCCAGTGACCTCAAATCATAACAATCTTTTTTTTTGTGTATGGTTCTCAGTTCAGTTCACAGTGTCAGGAATAGTGAGGACTGTGTTACAGCCTGACAGAATTGTGTTTTCTTAGCATGAAACGGAAAGAGTGAACTGTGTGAACTGAGCTATGGGGTGAGGGCATGTTTGAGGATGTAAAACCTGGTGCAATGTGTTATAGGACTATGTGAGATGAGCAGAGCCAAACCTAATGGGACTTCCTCATCATGACCTTTTGGAAGTGGATTTCAAAGCTAACCATCCCAAAAACTGTGTGAGATATTTTTTCCCCAGGATGACTGATTCACTTCAGAGGGAAACTTATGAGCAAATTAACAACACAATATGGATCTCCAGGAGACAAGTATCAGTGGGTTAGATGGGGACCTAAACTAAGTGATAATTTAGACAGATCAGCAACCTCCATGAAATTTAGGATGGGGCAATGCTGAGAAAAACAGAAAATCCTGCTTCATGTTTTTATCAAGTTTGATATTTAGCATTCAATAAGAGGCCAGTTTTCAGCCAGGTCACTGAAAATTTTGGTGAGGTGAGAACTATTGGGGCAGGACTCCAGGAAAACAGTCATGTGAAAATGAATTAATGACATTTAAACTTGTTCAGAAGAATTCACATTTTTATGCAGCTGACTTCAGAAACATGTTGTAGATAATCTAGTTAAAAATGCAGAGACATTTAAACACTCCTGATGGAAGCACGGGACATTTCCTGAAGATTAATGACTATCTGGGAGAAGCTGTGGCTTAAAATTCAGCTGAGAGCCATTAGCCTCAGTTAGCCATTAATCCTCCAGAAAGGTTTGGTGCCAGAGTCATTATTAAAATTAGGAGTTTAAAATGTATAGGTGTAGTGCATTTTCTGTGCATGATGAAGATGCCATTTTGACAGGACTCTTCTGGAGAATTCTGATTTTGGCTAGAAGAATGGCTTGGAGTCTCTTAGGGGTATTCTAATAATTTAAAAGAATTTAAAACCTCAGTTATGCAGAACCCTGGAAGATCAGCTGTGAACATCAGACCCAGTCATATGCAAACATGTCAAGCAAATAACACCTCGTAAAGAGAATGGCCACTTTGTCTCATCAGTTGAGCAGTGCTGGATATTAGAGCTTTGTTAGGCATTCATTAGCTTCAGCATAATTAAAAGACCAGGATCCAGCTGTAAATAATTGACTGAAGGAAAACTGTGTGTAGAAAATCAGATTTGGAGTTTTTGCTGGTAATGATTAAGGCGTTATTGCTACACACAACAGAGGCAATGGTAGATGCAGTGTCAGAGTCAATGGAAACAAGAATGAGCACTTGTCCTTTTCACTGATGTGGTACACGAACTAGAAGGGTCATATCTTCTCATAGTCAACAGAAACTTTTCTCTACTGCCTTTTGGACTGTTTTAACCATACTGATAAAACTCTATCTTTTTTTTCTAGTTTTTTTTTTTTTTACTAGTTCTTACTTTCCAGATTTCATAAATAAGGCAATATGGACCTATCCATCTTCACTTCCTGTATGTAGGAAGCTATTTGGCTTTCTGCTGATACTGAGCAAAAGGACAAGTCTCCAGCTAAAGTGTGCTTTACAGTTTCGTGTTCTGAGTCCATCAAGAGATGGAAAATCTTCCACTTTCCTTGGTGTTTCTTTTCATTCATTTATTACCTCATTGTAAACACGTGTCCCTCTTGTTTCTGAATTAGACTGATCTGGCTCCATCAACACATCTGTTCTTGAAGCTAATAAGCTAGCTTTTCCTGGTAATTATCATCTGACATTTCTTTCCCAATCTTGCACTGTAATCAAGTTAACTTCTCATCTTACTGATAGCCAGCAAAACCCAATTCCTTTAATCTCTGCATAGAGTCAGCTGGGCTACATAGAAAAATAGAAGCACTTTATGCTGTGGAGATGTAACAGCCACATTAGCCATGTGGAAGTTTGTGCTCTGTTGGTTTTCCATCAGGACAATGTTACTGGACTCATTTCATACCAGGATAGCAAAGGCAAATCTGCCATTCCTTGTTCTTCAATGCATAGCTTCATGTTTGAGCATACAGAGTATTTTGTTTAAATATTTTGTTTAATTGGTCCAGTTCCTTGATTGATCCAGAACATTCTGCCATTAATCATTACTCTGCCAATCTGTGTGTCATCTGATGATTTTATTCATAGTAGTGTTGGTCAGTTCAGCAATATTTCATCAAAAATTCTGGTTCATGAATATAAATTATTTAAATCTAAACATCCTGTGTTCAATGCACTTTTCCCAAGAGGTTTTTCCTGAGACTGAGGACCCTGAAAAAGGCTGGATTTTATAGACTTAAATCACTATCCCAGAAAATTGACTAATAAACACTGTTTTTTAAATGTTGAGTTACTTTGGAGACTTGAGATAACTTTGGGACTGATTCAAAGTCCATTAAAGTCAATGAGAATCTATGTATGGACTTAATTTGTCCTTGGAAAGGTCTTTTTTTTGTGTGGTGTTCAGGTTTATTTTTTTTCTTTATAGACATGTAGTTTCCTCCTTGCTGAAAACTTCCTTATTAAAAAAAATAATAATAGACCATCAGCAAAATCCCACAGCTACATTTAAAGATGATCTGCTTAATTGTGTAGCATTATATAAACCTATAAACCTCTTTGGCTTATTCCTAAGAAAAAAAGGCCTCACTTCCTTCTTTTTGTAACTTTCCCTTTGCGCCCAAGCACACAAGTAGTGGTGAAGGAATGTGAAAGAACGGATGGGAAATGGAGTTTAGATGAAAGCAAGGAAGTAAATAGAGGCTTCCAGCACTATACAATTGCTTTTCTACAGCTTATCTTGGAAAACACCACATTCACCATGAAGGGTGGAGAAGGAAAAAGGATTGAACATGTGAGACTGGTTTTACCAGTGCAGATTGATACAAATACAATATTAAAGGGGAGCAGTGTAATATTCTTAATCCAGATGACATAATTTCTGATGAATCAGGTTGTCATAAGTGAGGTGCAGGGCAGGAAATCCTATTTTAAAATTATTAGGATTGCACTTTGGTTTCTTGGAAGTTTAAATGTGACTTCTAGGACAGCTCATTTTCTTAAGTTTCCTACAATCTCATAATACTTTGTTTTAAATATTTCATCATTTGACTGTTCACTCATACTTCCTTCTTGCCAGTGAGAATGTTTCAGCAATGGGTACAGTGCCATAGGACTTTTACAGCAATGTGTGATTCCTATAGCAGAAGTATCCATATATGTGATGAGCACCAGGAGAATTCTATGCTCAGAAGAAATGTTAGAGTAATTTTCTCCAAATGAGAAACTGCCAGGGAAATGTGTCAAACACAAGAAAATTATCTGCCATAAGCAGTCATCATTCCCAAGGGAGGGTCAGTGTAAAGGATGGGGGTGTTCGTGTTCTACTGTTCTAAAAGTTCATGATACTCATGAGTGATCAACGTGCAAAGCACAGTGGTGCCACTTTTTATTAGCCCTGTTCAGATAAGGGTTTATCCTCTCTAGAAATGGCAAGCACTACCAAGGTTTGGAGTCCGTAAGCTTTCCTGTACAATGGTGAGTGTAAATCTAGACAACTATGGTAGCTCTGCATTCTCACTGCAGTCATTTTCCAGTTTGACAGGCTACAAGGGAGCATATAAAGCAGCAAAGGAAATGCAAGACATCTGTAACAAAACCAGTGAACATGCTATTGATTTGTTTCCCTTGCTGGTGTGGTCCTGGCATTGGTCTCTTTCTCCAGAGAAATGAGTTAAAGAAACAAGTCCAGTAGAGAACATGGAATTTTACTTCCATTCATCTTCCTTATTTTGCAAGCACCACATTCTGCAAATCCCATGCCAGTAAAGCTCTTGGATCAGTCCTCAAATTCTTCTGGATCCTTGAGGGAGGAGATGTCAGAGCTGGCCAAGAATCTAAGTGGAAACTGATGACAGAAGCTGACATTAATCAGCTCCACAGTATGTTCTGCCCAGCAGGTTTCTTCCAATAAATCAAAGGGCTTCAGATCCAAAGGGCATTTAACCATTAGAGAGCAAGTGTTCACTGTGGTCTGTAGCAGCTAAAGATGATGAATTTAATATTGATTTTCATATCTAACCCCATCTACATAGCGTTTGTGTGATTTTACATATAAATACACTGGAAAAAATTCTCAGCTGGGGCAAGTCAGGAAAACACTGATTTTACTACTCTACATGAACTGAAGTTTTATTCCCTAGTATATGAACAGAATAAAATGGTGCTATGCTTTCTCTTTTTCTTCTTTTTTTTTTTTTTTTTTGGAGCTAGCAGTGATGAGAAACAAAAACACCATCATATTTGCAAAATTTCTGCCATTCTTGTGATAAGCTCTTTTCCCATGGTCAGCACAGAGCAGTCATTAAAGGAAAGAAAGTAAACAGAGTGCTACATGTAGGTCAAGATTGCTCGTCAGTGGGAGTATGAACCCATAGTTACTCACAGAGGTGAGTCTGTGGCCTCAGCTGGATTGCTTCAGTGAGTAACACTCACCAGTGGCAAGAAGGTTTTAGCATCCTGAAAAGTCTTTTATTCCTTGATTTTCAAATTGTGTGTGTTGGGTGGGACTGGTGGGGGGCGATGTTGTTTTTCTTCTTCTGTCTTTTGGGGTTTTTTTCAATAACAAGCCCCTATAAATGCATTAACAACAAAAGGAAGGCTAGGGAGAATCTCCATCCTTTTTTGGATACAGAGGGAACATAGTGACAAAGGCTGAGGAAAAGGCACTTAAGGCCTTCTTTGCCTAAGTAAGTCACACCAGTTATACTCACTGCCTGGATCCCAGAAATGGAGCCGGAAATGGTCACAGGTTTGCTGAACTGGAGAAAGAGTCTTATATTACATTAGAAGAAAACATATCAGTCTATGAGTGTGGAAGATGCATACAGGGTGGTTAGAGATCTAGTCTAAATACACATCTCATTCCTGACCTTGCAGTGAAATTCAGGGACACACTGGAATCTTTGATAAATGCTGCAGTGGTTTAGAAGATTTGTGCCCATTTATTCCATCCAGGCCACAGGCCTTAAAAATACCTAGTACACACTTAAACACAAGACTTGGGCATATGTTATTTGAAAACTTTTCCCCACAAAAATGTAATTCTTCAAAATCTCTCAGACCATTCAAATTTGGGACTACCACTACCAGAAGGAAAAGCAGGGATCAAATATTCCTCACCAGATTAAATAACATGCTTCTCTTCAAGTGCTGTGCCTGCAGCATTAATGGGTCTTTAATGTGTATACCCTGTAGACAAGGCACAGAAGCAAATACAAAATGTGGTGACTGGCAAATTGCAGAATTAAATTTAACCAGATCATAATGGTATCATTTTACTCCCACTTACAAGGATGGATTTAGACAGAAAAATGTGCAGTTCTCCATGCTGCTACCCGCCCCTGTATTCTCATAGAATGTTCCTGCCACCTCATGAAGTTAGGCAGACAGGTATATTTAAAACACAAACTACAGCATGTAAACAGGCAGACTTCTTTAAAATTGGATATTTTTTCACTGCAGTACATAGTGCAAATACTGATTAAACTTCCCTTTTATGTGGGAAAGATTCTGAATGGCAGTTATTAACTCCGGTAATACTTTAATATCAGCTTTTCTTGTGAAGACAATGTTTCAGCTGATGGGTTTCATGGCAAGACATGAAGAGCCACAGCACTCTTGTGGAAAAACTGGTTTCTGGGTGCACTGTGCACTGGATAAAAAATAGGCTAGACAGCCCAACCCAGAGAGTGGTGGTGAGTGAAGTTACATCCAGTTGGCAGCCAGACATTAGTAGTGCATTCCTAGTGCTCAGAGCTGGGGCCAGTCCTGTTCAGTTTCTTTATCAGTGATCTGGATCAGGGGAATCAATCACCCTCAGTCAGTTTGCAGATGACACCAAATTTACTGGGAGTGTTGACCTGCTGGAGGGCAGGAAGGCTCTGCAGAGGGATCTGGACAGGCTGGACTGATGCTGAGGCCAGTGGTGTGAGGTTCAACAAGGCCAAGTGCTGGGTCCTGCCCTTGGGTCACAACCCCTGCAGTGCTACAGGCTGGGGAAGAGCAGCTGGAAAGTTGCTAAGAGTAAAAGAACCTGGGGATACTGGTTGAGAGCAACTGAGCATGAACCAGAGTGTGCCCAGGTGGCTGAGAAGCCAATGGGATCCTGGCTTGTATCAGCAATAGAGTGGCAAGCAGAACCAGGGCAGTGAATCTCTCTCTGTACTTGGCACTCAAGGCCACACCTTGAGTGCAGTTCTGGGCCCTCACCATTGATTGAGGTCTTGAAGCATGTCCAGAGAAGGGCAACAAAGCTGGTGAAGGGTCTGGAGGACAAGTTCTGTGAGGAGTGGCTGAGGGAGCTGGGAGTGTTTAGCCTGGAGAAGAGCAGCCTCAGGGTTTACCTTAATGCTTTCTACAGCTCCCTGAAAGCTGGTTGTTGCCAGGCGGGGATGATGTCTTGGGAGGCTACCTAGAACAGAGGCTAGACAGAGTTAAAGGAATAAAGTAGGTATTTATTAAAAGGCCTCCAAAGGATACACCCTGGGCAGTGCAAGAGCCTGGCCAAGGCTGCACCCAAGGTGGACCCAAGATGGATGACGGGCCACGAGTTTTCACACTTTTATAAGTTTTGGCCCATTTACATATTGGGGTTAATTGTCCAATTACAGTTCAGGTTTTGAGGTCCCATCCTCCCAGACTGCTCTCCTCAGCTCACTGTTGTTTACACTTTTTGGGCCTCAAACTGAGGGTGTCCTTGGTTCTCAGGCAGGAAAAGGATTGTTTTGTCTAACTAAACTGTGAAAAGAACTTGCTAACACTTTAGATGAAGTTCAGAGTTATAGACTAATGTATAGAATCTGAAAAATATGAAAGCTAAAACTTAAGACATCAGAGATAGGCCTCTTCTCCCAGGTAACAAGCAACTGGACAGTAGAAAGTGGCCTCAAGTTTCACCATGGGAGATTTAGGTTGGATTTTAGGAAAAATTCTTCAGTGAAAGGTTTCCTAGGCATTGGAAGAGACTGCCCAGGGAAGTGGTTACATCATCATGCCTGGGGCACTTGGAGACATGGTACAGTGGTGAACTTCCCAGTGCTGGGTTCCTCATTGGACCTGATGATCTTAAAGGCTTATTCCAACCTTCTATAAAAGCTCTCATATTTCTGCCAATCTCATCTACTCTCTGCTTATTAACCTTGTTCACTAAAATATTCAGGCTACTGGAAAAGGAAGAGTACATTATCAAGAATTAATAAAATAAATTTGGCTTCTGCCCTGCTAAAACTATTTTAGAGGTGTTACCTTAGAAATTTGCTGGCAAAGTAATTTTGTTATTTTTAGAAAGCAATCACTTGTTGGGACTTAAACATTTTACAGACATATAGCAATTTAAAATGGCCTAGAAATGGTTTTGGAGGATTATCTGGTAGCTGTAAGAATGACACTAGTACTTTCCCTTATTGGAAAAGTCAATAGCACAGTAAGAGCCTGTAAGATGTAGAAAAACAGCAGCACAAAGGCCTAAACTGCAAACGTGCTTAGGTCTATGAGTGAATGCATGATGTCTTTCAGGGAGTAGTTAGATTTTATGCAAGCATTTGAGAAGACTCAGTTTTATATGGGGACCAGGAAAATGGTGGAAAAAGGATGAAAAAAATACTTTTCTTATGAAGTTGCTACTGTGCTGTTAGCCTCAATGTGGTAAGTCTGGCACCACCAGCACCTTGGTGTAAAAAATATTAGACGAGTAATGATATCTTAGGTCATAAATTTGTGGGACAGTTTTATAAAAGAGAAGAGTTTTAATACCCGCCTACTTCAAGGATACTTCCCAGAGTTAAAGGAAAAAAATCCCAACTCTATGCAAGGGGCGTGGGGGCCACGACACCAGCCAGCCCATTTTCCATCAGAGAGCCTGTCTCAAAATGAAGACTCAAATGTTGGATGAAGACCCCTTCCTTCCCACAAGTGGGTGAAGTGGCTACATGTGCTGCAAGTTATGTGAGGAAAGAGCTACCAGGATATTAAACAGATGGTAACTACATCCACCTCTACATAGTCAACAGAAAAAGAAGATTGTAGTAGTTAATTTAGGATCTGTCCCTTCTTTGGAATACTACTTCTGGCTTCAAGAGTCAGGAGGAATCTTCTGAATACTCTTAAGCAAAATAACATTAAGTTTTCACCTTAAGAGTGTCTGTGGTTTTTTGTGGTATGTGTATATAGAGATGGCTTCTTTCCTCTAATGACTGAGGACTTGGGGAAGAAAAACATTTCTTTTACTGTGTGTTCCTTTATTTTTTTCCAGGTTTTGACATTTCCAGAAAAAAAATTAAAGCTATTTTTATTTTTCCACAGGCACATTGATATTTTTGTAGCAGAATAATAAGATGTTTTGTAGAGAATGTAGAATAAGGAGGGTCCACATTTTTCTCCAACAATTGAATAGCACTTCAGTACAAATGGAGGATGTTCTCACCTATTTGAGACAGGGTAGCTGAGATTAATGACTTGCATTGTTGTGCTAGACTAACCATTGCAAGTTTTTCATCTCATCTGCAAAGATGGTGGTGTGCAGACAGGAAGACTGGATTTCTGACTGTGCATGCACCGAGCAAGCTGACCACCCATTTGTGGGAAAGGAGTAAAGGATGAATAAATCGGGTCCACATCTAGCATTTGAGTCTTCATTTTAGAAAGTCTCTCTGATGGAGAACAGACTTGCTGGTGTCGCCCCCCTTCATGAGTCTTACATACATCTGGGATTTTATTCTTTCAACTTTTGAGAGAAGTCATTAAAGCAGATATCTTGGGGCAGCGTCTGTAGGTGCATATACTGGTTAGCTCAGAAGTGAAAGGAACTATCTGTTCTCATAACTGATCTGCACACGGACCTGGGAAGAGACACTTAGAAGGAAATGACCTAAAAATTTGGGTTCGGTTTTTCACCTTCTCTCTTAAGCCTGTTCAAATTCAGAGAGAAAAAAAGAATCAAGCTAAGTGGAATGTTATAGTTTCTAAACAAAGTTTTTGATGAGGAGATGGTTGGTCAAAAGTGGAGCCAGTTCCAACATTACAGTGTGTACAAAGATCCCCAAGTCCATATTAATTTCAGAATTGCAAGTTCAACTGATGTATGAATACACCCATTGGGAAATTGAAGGTTTTCCTTCTTGTTGCTTGTTTGTTATTTTGCCCTTGCTCCACTTCATCTATTAGTAAATGGGAGAGTGCCAGACGTGCTGGGAGTTGCAAGGGAATGACCAAGGAGACTGCTGGCATACAGCCCTGCAGCAGTGTCATTAGAGGCAAGAGATTCAATCCAGATTCAGGCAGCTTCCCAGTGCACCCAAGTTTAAATCATTGCCATCCTAAGTGCTAAATCTAATCAATGCACCTTGATGGGTGTCTCCTGGAAGCAGTTCATTCATTCTACCCTTTGAATCTGGGGATTAAGAGTTTATTTTACTGACAGTCTATGGAGCCAGAGTGACCACACGCATTCCTCAGGTGGCTGGGACAAATCCAGGCGTTGGTGCTTTTTAACCAGATTGCTAAACTATGACAGCAACCCTCTAATCTGTAGTGTAACAATATGGTGGCTTTCTGTAAAAGTTTGAGCTCTCAGCTACATTTATTGCTTTCTTTAGGAGTGATTTATTACTATATACTATATGATTGTGTACCTGGAGTGGTCCAGAAAATTGTTTCGTTTCTTATGAAGCAGATGGAATACATTACCTTGAACAAAAACTGGCACTAGTGTTTGTTTTGTTCAACCCTGGAGCCAATTTGCATGTTGAACTGAAGCCTTCTGAAGGCAAAGGACACAGAACACAGGCCACCCTTAAGTTCCTGTGCAGGTATCCTGTATCAGCTATCCTGCCCACTCATTTAATCAAACAATGCCCTTTCACCCATTCTTGTTTCTCATGCTCTTCCATTGTATAAGACATATTTTTTTCACCCCCAAAACACTTACTTACTCACTTTAAGAGAAAGCAAGGGTTTTTTGGAGGATGGGTATGAGAAGGCTGATTGCCTGCACTACCACAGGCACTTTGCATAACTTTGTTGAAGCTAGTCAAGGCCTCTGTCTTAACCTCCCATCTGTTAAACTGAGAATATAGTGGTTCTCAGCTTCCCAGAAATGTGAAACATTTGAGATTATGAAAAGCTCTGATACTGTGGGACTAGTAACCTGGACTTGGTGAACAAGGGAATTTAGGAATTTAGAGAGCAGTTTAGATGGGATTTAGAAACCTGAATAAGAGAGTGTGATTGATACAAAAAAATCCATGTACTAGTGTAGGATGATAGAGATCTTTCTTTTTGCCAGCAGTTACTCAGGAACACGTATTTCTACTATTGCCATACTCAGTTACTATCTTGACTGAGATCAGTAACTAGGCACTTACCTCCTACTTGAAGCTATTTGGAATTCAAAGATTAGGGCAAGAACCCTTAACAGCCAAAACAAAGTTACAGCACCAGATGCAAGGCACGGCACAGCAACACAAAAACTAGGATGCTGGATCCAGGTTTGGTATCCTACCTCAGGGTTACCTGTGGCACAAAAGAAGCAGGAAAACAAGATATAATGTTCTTCTCAGATCTCTTGGGCTCAAACATACATCTTAATCCCATGATTGCCCTAACTACCAATCTATAGCAGATTCTGAAGTGTCGTTTGCCTTTCTTTTCAGAAGTTGCACCAGCACATATTCAATAACTCAAGGGATTCTTAGGGTAAAGAGAAAACACATACAAGGAAAACTTGCCTTTGTAACACAGTGATATATTCTATTATATAGAATACATATATTGGTATATATTGGCTTGGTATATTCTATTATAAATATTTTCAATTTAGCTTGTATTTTCAACTTATATATATATATATGTATCTCT
>VXAX01004838.1:0-66362 GCA_013399835.1 Leptocoma aspasia
ATATATAAGGGACAAAATTCAAAATAATCTCATAGATAAGGCTCAAACCCAAAAGCATCATACTAAGGACTCCATAGTAACAGCATTCACCTTTACTTTACATGGATTGAAGTTGCCATCCTCAATTTCATATAGAAAATAAACAATGATTCTAAAATTCTAACACGTGCCCTTTGCACATCTACAACATGAAGGAGACTCCTTGATTTCTGATAAACCTGATTCTGCTGAAAGGTTTTGTGGGTTTTGGTGCTGAGGAAGTCACCTTCACACACTACAGAGCTGGTATCAGCCATTTCTGAAGAACATACTCATAAGAAAAATCAATCAGAACACAACAAAAAAAGCAAAAGAGTGAAAAGGCAGCTACTTTCAAAATTATCTAAAATATCTTGATTTCCCTCATATTAGGAAAAAAATATTTCCTTACTTAAATCACAGCTTACACAAGTAAATAATTCATCATCATGAATTATTTAGAGATATGTGGACTTAATATGTTTACAAGCCCCAAGCTGTTTTACAAAAGAGGAAACATTTATATAATTGGCCCTCAACTCCTTTTAAAATGTTCCTGTGATGTGAGGGTTCTGATTATCAGAGGCACTGGTCCTGAAAGAAAAGCTTTTATAAACAGAGCATTTGGTGGGAAGATGAGAGCAGTGGGAAATGACTAAGTAAGGTGATCTTTTCTTAGTAATTGGAGATTATTGCTGCTGAACAAGATGATTCTTCCAAACGCCATCCTGTAAGCCTTGAGTTATCTCAGGTATGGCAAAAGGTCTCCACAGTAGACATGATTAAGTCACTGACCTGAGGCATTATCTCCCAGGACAGTCATCTCCCATGTTCAGACACAGGGCAGGCCAGACCCACTTCACTGTAAACGTCAGCACTTTCCCCCTGGCAGTGAGTATTCCACAAGTCCCCAGAGGAAGCCACTTATGCTGAGGAATAAACCTGCCCTTGACAGCCCAAGAAGGCTTTTGATAAGTTCATTTTCACCTCTGTCAAGCTCTGCACACCACTCTCAGAGTTGCTGCCAGTTTCCCCTGGATATCTCCACTGTGAGAAGTCCTCATGGAAGTGCTCTTTGCACGTGCTGCCAGACCTCCTGTCTCTCTCTCAAAACACTCTCTGAAAGCTCCTGATGACCCTGGTTCTTACAACTCGGAAAATTTTAGAGGCCACTCACTTTCTGTAATAGAAATATAAAAAGCTGAACTAAATAAAACCCTAAGAAGGCTAGTCTGACCCCACAGGTGACTCTGATTTTAGCAAGTGATCGGAATAGGTGTTCCTTCCAACTGGAATTATCCTATGAAATTACTCTGTGAACAAAAATGGCTTTTTGCTATTCACTTCATCAGAGAGTAAGTACAATAGAAGTCCCAGAAAGAATCTAAGACTGGCTAAGGAAGACTGGCAAGGAAGCTTGTCATTCCGAGTGATCTCTTTATTAAGGTAACCTAAACTGAGAGAAGTCCACACAAGAAACACCTATCCCAAGAGAAAAAAAACCTCTGTGCTATGCCTGTTCTGTCTCCAGCTGAACCCTCAAACTCCAAAGTAGTCCCAGAGGAGACACAAAGGAGATTGATGTCCTTGGATCTCCTGGTCATAATAAAGGAAAAAAAAAAAAGCCAAAAATCAAACAAACAAACAAAAAACCACCTCAGGTACATTGTGGAATGGGCTTACCTCTGTGCTGGATCTTATAAAACCAGTTCTGTTAGCTGACATTTCCTCATGCAATATCCTGACACATTCTGCTCTAAGGGAAGCACCTCTGCTTGTACAGGAAGCAGGCACCTGACTTTGGGAGGGAAGCAAGGCAGGAGTGATAATGCAGCCCCTGTATTCTTCCTACTGCAGGTGTGGTGACCAAAGTAGCTACAGCCACATCCTCCTCCATTCCTATCCCAGCCACAGGTCTCTCAGTATTCAAACAAGTGAAAGAGCCCCACCACAGCTGGGTTTTATTACACATAATGCAGGAATTTCAAATTAGAGCATTGAGGCCTTGCTTCTTGTCTTCACTGCCTCAGCACTTTGTGTTTGTATCCTTTATCTGGAGACAATGTCTCATCACAGTCAATTAACTCCCTCTTTTCACAGAGCACTTTTCCTCATCTCGGCAGTGCTGGGTTAGAGGTTGGACTTGATGATCTTGACGGTCTTTTCCCACTTAAATTGTTCTATGATTCTATGATTCATCTACAAGGCGTTCCTCACCTTTGATCTACCATCTGACAATGCAGCAGATATCCATGTTGCACTGCTGATTCTGGCATTAGATGTGTCCTAATTTCATCTAACTAACCTATTTCAGGGTACCCTATCCCCACTACATCTAGGCCACTTTTACCTTATTGTCATGGAGATTTTGAAGCTCATGGCAGAAAAATGGGTACATGCTAAACTGAATTTCACCCATGTAGAGCCCAAGTGGAGCAGCTGGGTAAACCCTGGGAGGACGTGGGAAAAAAAATAGATCAATCTCCTTGACCACATTGTGCAGCAGTAACTCCAAGGCTCATAATTCAGCAGTGATCCTGACATCTGCTGTTTGTCCCCAAGCAGGAGCAGGGAGCAGTGGAACGGAGTAGCCATGGTTACATCTCGGTCCTGCTGCTGGTCACTCCCATGTCGTTGGGTGATTCCATGATCACAGAGTCCCACCCTGGGACAAACCAGCTTAACAAGTCATCTGATGCAGCCCATTTCACCCTATTTAGTCTGTTTGTGACTCTGGATAATGATTAACTTTCCAAGGGTACTAATTAACTTGCTCTGAGGGGCCTTGCACACCTAAGGTAGCGTTAGGCAGTCACAAAAACAAAGGGAAGCCGTTCCCCCCACTGCCAGCGTCCAAAGTGCCTTCAGCATGTGCTGCTGTAGGCAAGAGGGTTATGCTGGTGTGTATTTTTAGTTCAACTAGCAGAGACTATTTCTGCACTCCCATGTCTGATGCTGAGCTATCCCACCTTCTGTTTCTTCATCAGGGTATTATTATTAGCTGCTCTAAACCAATGAGCTCCTCAGCACAGCAAGTTTAATAAAGCACTTATGTCACCCACTACCAATGCAAGGCACCTAAAGAAAACAAGGCCTAATTTACAGTGCTACTAAAAATTAGCAAGAATCTGATGATCATTCTTCACTAGTTTTTCTCACTGTTGTTTTTTTTCGTTGTTTTTTTTCTTTTTTTTCCAACAATCTTTCTTCCCTCTTCAGACAAAAGAGTTGATGCAATCCAAAAGAATTGAAGCAATCCAAATGAATTGATGCAATCCAAAATCTATTCCTCCCTCCCCCACCACAAAAGAAAGAACATCTAAGAGCTTTTCACGTAACCTTCAGAATTATTATTCATCTCCATTTCATCCATTCATTCATATGGACTTCTTTCAAAAAAAGGTAGCCTTGCTGAAATAATGTCTCTCTGCCTTGTCCCTCTTCTGCCTCACAGTGCCCCTGACTTTGCTGCCTGGTTCCCCAAGCAAAGACAAGGAATGTTCAGGTGGTTGTGCCATGCCAGGCTAAAACAGCAGCTTGACTTTGATCCACCCATGGCAGCCAACAAAAGCTTTTCGACCGAGAAGGTTCAGGCTTCCATGCCTTTCTCAAACAACAATCTCTTCACAGCTTTGTGCATTATCTTTCCTTCTGAAAAGACTTTTGTGCGTGGGGATGACTCCTGCTGTTCCTGAGGTCAGTGGCAAACATCCCACAGCCTCCAGTGGTGCAAGGGCTGGGTGGCTGTGGAGCAAAGCACTCTAGAACATCACACAATGAGACTTTATTTCCTCTAACCTTTACCATGGCAAACTGCCCCCTCACACAGCTCAGCCTAAACACAGCTGCAAAGGGTGAGGGAAACTGAGAGAAAACAATGAGGCACGAACAGAAAACAGAAGTTTTCAGCTGAGATTTTAAACCAAGACAGGCAGGGAAAGAAAATAAATAGTGCTGTGTGACTGCAGGGTGTAGAACAGGTTTATTATGCAGGGCAGTGTACTCTGTAAGCGCCTGTAAGAAGAGATACTTGCAGCAGCAGACACTGCTCAGTTCTAATGAAATCCATCTGCCCTGTCCCACAGAGATCCTCATGTCCTATGACGTGGGATAGTTGGGCCCTAATAGTGCAGAAGAGCTGTGCAGATGTGAGCCAGCACCTGCAGCACTCAGGTGCTCAATCACACAGAAGGGGAAGAGTTGCTACAGGTACTGGCAGACTGCCAGCTCAAAACCTGTAGCCCAGAGTCCTCTACAGAAACTAAAATACCAGTAAGAACCCCAAATTTTTTTAGACAACACAAATCTGGAAAAGTGGAACACAAAGAGATGCGATCTCCCAAAGGTGGGTGTTGCCCCATTCTGCACCTTCACCTCTGAAACAAGTGGGAGACTTTTTTATGCAAATAAAATCAGTGGTTTCATGCAGACACCTCAAAGCTGACACCTACCAGCCAAGGGCCTATTTAGCAAGAATAGGAGGTTACATCATCTGTAGGCATCATCTCCCTGCAACGAGGTCAAGTCAAAGCCACTGAGCAGAACAAGAGGCTACGAGTGGAAAGGAGGAGATAATTTAACAGAGATGGAAGTTTTGATACTGAAACACCTCTCTTGTCTAGGATTCAGTGGATGAAAATTCTGATCCTTTTGCTCTGCTCTTTAAGAACTCATTCTCATACAACAGGATTGCTTTTCCCACTGCCACAATGGTTTTGGCAGTATTGGTTGGCAAATTGACCAAGATACAAGCAACATTTCACTCAAGCCACATCCTCCAAATAATACTCACGTTCTTTAGGGCCATGAAAAGGTAATGAGACTGTGCTTGCCAATGTCAGAAATAACTGCAATGTTAACAATGAGATAAACCAAAATTACATGTTAGAAGATGGTGCAGAACCAGATTCCTTCCCAGTCATGCAGATCTGCACAGCAATACAATGGGGAGGTTTTTTTTGCCCAATCAGCTGGACCAAGAAAGAGCCTGGTCCTTCCCAGGCTGCTAAATGGTGGCATCAGGGTCCTGATAGCACAGGTAGTCCCTACCAAGCCAATTTACAATAAGAAAGTCCCACTTGTCATTATGCTGCATTCTGTGAATCCTCAAAAGCCAGTGACCAGAGTTTGAAGTTTACATGCAAATAAGACAAACATCAATTTACTGTCACACCACTGCTATGCATTTTCTGTTGTTTAATATCAGCAGTTTCACCCCTAAATTCCAATAGAGTGCACAAGGTCTTAGCTATCCATGACAACACCACATACCTAAGAACAAATAAAAAGGAATTATGATGAATATAACTACTTGATACTCATGTTTTATATATACATATACTAGATATACTACTACAAAATCAAGAATTTGGTGGGTATATATACCAGGAAAAGGTCAAGGTACTGCTTATGTTGTCTTATTCCCATGATCTTAAGGATGAGAAAACACAACAGGTAGGAAGAGCATATCAGGATATTGCATTTACCCACAGTGCCTCAGGTGCAGTAGGAGAAGTAAATTTTGTGAGTTCCTCTGTGACAACTGACAATGACCTTAGTACTGAAACATACCCAGGTCAGAGGTGTGGGGGCTACAGAAATAAAGGATCCACACCAAGGCATGTCTGAACCCAAGAGAGAAGCAGAAATGCCATAAGATTTCTGGCAGATTTGTAGGAGGACCAGAGAGAGCTTTGCCCCCACCCCCCAAAAGGTATTCTCTTTCAATATGGGACAGCATGTGGATGTCAGCAGCATCTGAGTGTACAAAATAAAGAAATTCTTCCTTTTACACTTTGTTTGGATGCTCCATCTGAGGCAGTAGAACAGGGAAGAAATAAAACTGCTGAATAACAGAGTCCTTAATATTGCAGGCACTAATAATAGGATTAGAGAGAGAATAAAATCATATCCTCTTGGATTTGGAACATTTGGAGGAAGCCAGCTTCTGACTCACTCTCCCAACAAGTTGAGATCAGGCGTGTCACGGTGCTGACCTTCCGAAGGAGGATCAGCCCAGCAGCCACAACTGCCCAGGTGGTTTCAGCCCATTCCCTCCTGGAGCAGTATTAGCAGAGGTCATGCTACATCACAGGCCCTGGGGGTCTTGCAGCATGTCAGGCACTACCAGCATGCAAGGGAGGGAACTGGGTACAGGGGAGGCCAGAAGAAATACACACAAAGTGAGACATCTGCACTATTTGTGCTCGTGGACACACTTCTGTCAGAGCTGTGCTGGGGGAAGCACAGACACTCAGATTGTCTCAGCAGTGGGGACTGGAGATTTCAAACCATGAGCAAGGAAGGTGATGGACCCCAGGGGTTACAGAGCAAAGAGACCCAAAGCTTACACCACCTGAGCCAATAGACCAGGAAGGAATCATAACCTTTCCAGGTGCTGATGGGGTATCTGCTCAGTGGACACAAAGGTTCCCATTGCATCATCATGGATATCATTTAGACTAAGAGAACCTGCCAAGACCAGTCTGACTCTGCAAGAAGATGAAAACTGGCAAAAAAAAGAGGTTATTTCTGTATCAAGTATGGATTGGGTACATTATTCTAAGGGAACCAAGCAGACAGAGCAGTGTCCAGTTTCTAATGTAAAGATCCCATCATCCTCCTCCTCACTGGGAAAACTTTCCCATGGTTAAGTATCTGTCTCATTAAACAGTGAATCTAGCCAATCACAATAGAGTGTAAAGGAAAAAAACATAATATTGCAAGAGGGAAAATAACAGAGTGTGATTATTGAATAGAATAATAAACAGCAGTGTACACATAGGCTCAAACTAAAATTAATAGCATTGTTAAACTAAAGGCAAGGTACAACATTCTTCTTCAAATCATCTTTTGCTTCAGCTTATTACAGAGCAGGATATGAAAAAAAGCATCTTCCTTATTTAAAAAATAAAAACAAAACCAAAAAACAAACAAACAAACAAAAAAACCACCCAAGCCCTGGCTGCAGCATTTCCAAAATTCCTGCCTCAACCTGTTGGCAAATGCTGACTTTAGAACAGCAACTACCATATAAGTCTTCTTTTGTTCTGAGCTCTGAGAGCCACAGTGGGTGACTAATGAAAATTAGCGAGCGAGATTTTAAAAGATGCTTGGTTATATCATGAGATATAAATTTTTTTCCCCTTAGAACGGTGCTAGTGAACAATAAGTGAGCATTGAGGGAGCAGCTTTTAACAGCCATGCACAAAACAAAAGAAAGACCCTGTTCCCATCCATTACTGAACTAATAAAATATAATAGAAAAAAACATAAGGCAAAATGAAAAAAAATCTCTCCTAAGCTTTCCAGGTTAAGGAATGGAAAGAGCTGCAGGACTGGGGGACACTGAGAATTAAATACTGGATATCTGAGGTGGGGAACATGCTTGCTGTATCCACTGATATCAGCCTCAGTGCCCTGACTTTCCATGAACAGCCCTCTGTAGAGGATTTCTATGGCCAAGCAGAGCTCATGAAAACATCAATCTTCCCTGCCTTACCCAGCATCATTTCTAACAGAAGTTTTCAGCCCTGTAGCAATCAAAAGTCCATGTATGAATTCTGGCTTCTCCATAAGCACCTGCCCACCACTAGCAGCAAAGTAGGACTGTGTAGGAATACTTGCAGATCTGTAATATATTTATGTGTAATACCCAGAGCCCTCTGACCTTCAATCATCTGCTTGGGCTGATGAGAGGGTCACTGCTGTGTGCCTCACTGAGCTGCCCCTGGATTATGCACTGTACATCTCTGCCACACACGTAAACAGGATTGTGGCTCTGTTACTGGTGTCTAAGTGTCAGACACATGATCAGGTTTATGCTCTTTTTACAGGCATTTTGACAGACACTTTTATTCCCTCTCTGTTATTACAAGGAAGTCCCAAGATTTAAATATTCTCTGAGTTTGAAGCAAACACCAAATCTCATGCAGAAATACACCATGTAATGTGCCCAGTAAGGACTGTAGCCCCACAGTGCTTTAGTTTAATTAATGTAAATATCCAAAATCATCCTCTTCAGTTAAACTTGGTGTCTGTGAGCATTGTCATTATCATAGATCTAAGAGCCCCTTGTAGAGAAGACCTGTTGTGATGAGGTCAAGTTCCTCAAGAAATTATTTTTCAAATCAAAACATGATTCCAAATAGCTGCCTATATTTTCTTTTTCTATCCTTTACCTTACCAATTTCCCTTGGGCTGGAAAATAATTTCCAGGTAATTTTTACAGCACTTCTGCATAAGAACTGGACATGAGGTCCTGCCTACCCAAATTCCTTGTTCTGTAGCTTGCAGGAGGAGAATGTTTGTAAACATAGAGAAAAGGTGGGCGCAATTCTGTCCTCTGTTCTGTACCTATAAACTTAAATTATATTCCAGCTCCTGCTGATTTTAGAAGGACTTACAGACATAGCAAAATGCAGGACTGGGACCAAAAACCACTTTGATTTTCAGATCAGGTTAAACATGAGAGACAGGTGCCTCTTAACCTATGTACAAGGATATACATATATATATATATAAATATATATATACACACAGGTATACAAGTAATTGTGTTGGGTCATACCCAGATCATCCCCATGTTTGAATTAGGAAGCATTTCCAGCTACACAGACAAGGATGATTTAGGGAGTACAAGGGACACCAGAGAGGAAGAACAGGGTTTTAGAAAAGGAGACAGAGACAGCAGCAGCGTCAGATCTCTTTCTCCTTACTGCTAACAATAACAAACAAACAAAGAAATAAAAATAGTTCTGTGGAAGTAGAAAGAGCTCTCTGCAGTCATTACACAGCAAACACTCACAGCTTAAACACTTGACTTAAACTTACTTCTTATTGTCCCTCCCTTCGTGCTCCTCAGACATACGCACTCATCCACATCTATTTGGCTGCACAAGGACGCTCCACAGCTTTGCATCTCTTCTGTTTATAAAATGACAAGGACTGTCCTCATGTGGATCAGAACTATTCTTCCTACCTTTTGAAATGTACCCACTGCATGCTTTCTCACAACAGATGAAGTGAGCATCTTTTACTGTGTGGCCATCAGATGCACATCTTTAAGATATTTTTTTTTTTTTTTTAATTTCTTAGGAGGTGTAAAGGTTTAAGAGCAGTATTTTTGCAGTTCTATACATGCATATATTCTCAGGTATGACTGCATTGATATTGTAATAATTTAGTCTGGTTTTAAAGCACTTAAGGTGAATCTGACAGTTGTGGACTACAGTGAGGTTTCTAGTCTTGTCTATTCATATACCTCTCTGCTTTACAGCTCTCTGCTGAATATGATGAGAGAGATTTATTTGTAGAGTTGGTAGAGACAGAAGTCCGTTGTCGCATAATTTTTTTTCTTTAAGGGTTATTAATTACCACGTCAACCTTTGCTCCGCTGCTGCTGCCCACTTTTATTTTAGAAGCGCAGCCGTTCCCCACTCTGCTCACATTGGGCCCCCCCGCCATCCCATTTTCCAACAACCTTTTAGAACATTATTTATTATTCCTTATGTATCTGGGTGGAGGAGAGAGAGAGGGACAGTATGGCAAAGATGGGGAACATGAGCTGGAAAACATGCTTGCCTGGAATTGTCATCACACTGCTGCTGGAAGGAGCAAGCCGGAAAACTCGCAGCCAACACTCGCACGCAAACACACGCCAGGCACACAGCACATCCATCCCAGGGAGTTTGTGAGCAGCCCCACAGCTCTTACCTGGGTTGTCTGGGATCCCTCTGCAGTGCAGCTCCCTCAGCTCCCTCTGCCCTATTCCCCCCGGGAGCAGTGGGGCCGGGGCTGTCACCGGGTGCCGGTGCGGGTAAGGGTTGACAGCAGCTGGCTGCAGCCTCGGCTGCCGGGCTCTGGCTCCTGCCAGGGCTGCTGCTGCTGCTGCTGCTGCTCCTGATGATGCCGAGGAGGAGGAGAGCCGAGTGAGGAGGAGGAGGATGCTGGCGGTGATGCTGTTGCCATGGTTACCCAACTCAGCGGCAGCACCGCTCAGAGCAACAGCTGCCCCAGCACCCAGATCTGCTCGAACCCATGGCTGCCAAGCAGCCCTCGATGTACAGGCACAGGGATGTCACCCCAGAGCCCCTCTCCATAGGGAAAGTGGCAGTCGGGAGGAGGGAGGTCACTCCCTGGCACGGTTTTGGGGCTCTGGGAAAACAGATGGAGTGATGCATCCAAAATGTTTGCATTCTGCACTTGTCGGCAAAGAACTCACTGCCCTGCAAAGGTCAAATGCCAGCTTCCAGGAGAGGGAAGTTTCCTTTTTCAGGGGGTTCTTGCATTTTTATAAGGAACTGAACAAAACAGCAAAGCTGGGGAAGGGAACGACTTTCAAAGTTGCTGCTGTGATGCAATTTTAAACTTTTTCTTTTTTAAATTAAAGGCCAACCCTCTGCCTTTCAATTGGGGCTTAGAAGTTACTGTCTTATCATGTAAAGGTTTCTTTGCATAGAGAAATCCCCCTAGAAGTGAGTTCCTTGTGTGAGAGAGAACTGCTTCTAACCACCAAACAGTGAGGAAAAAACCTTCCAGAAAGGAACCCACTTACACAGCACAGGACACTAATTCTTTCATGCATGAAGCAAACAAGCTGAACTTTGCCTTTGTCTAATGATCTGAAAATAAGACAGGAAAAAGACCTCAGGTGAATGGCCTGCCACATGATCAAAATATGGAGCATTTCCTGAGAGAAACATGTGAAATCAAGGCAATCAGCTGCCATTTATCTATCAGAGAGGCATGTCGTGAGGCTCTCATTTTGCATTGGAACATCACAAGACACAACAAGGTCACAACAATCAAATGTCATTTCCATCCCAAAATGTCAGTGCAAAGCTACGTAATGCTCATAAGCCATGACAGTTCTTTCAGGAGCTGGTACTGTTTGGAGGACATTGTGAAACCCTGTCTAAAAAAATACTGAAAAAAAAGAAAAATCATTGGTTGAAACTTTCTAAAGGGATTTTCTTCCTGCTGCCAGATCTCTGCTTTCAACCTGAATGCTGCAGATGATATGAATCCATGAGCTCAAGGCACCAAGAAAATGAACTGGATGGTATTTACTATTAAAGTATCAAACTTGGCTAAATTGTTATAGAAGATGTGAGCCTACAAAAAAAAGATGGACAGGAATTTTTTTTACAAGAGCAGGTAGTGACAGGATAAGGAGGAATGGCTTCAAACTGAAGGAGAATAGGTTTGGGTTAGATATTAGGGAAAAGTTCTTTACTGTGAAGGTGGTGAGGCCCTGGAACAGGTTGCCCAGAGAAGCTGTGGATGCACCAGCCCCAGAAGTGTTCAAGGCCAGGTTGAATGGAGCTTGGAGCAACCTGGTTTAGTTCCTGTCTCTAGCAGGGAGGCTCGAATGAAATGTTCTTTAAGGTCCCTTCAAGCTCAAGCAATTCTATGATTCGATGGCATGCTGTTGGCAGCATGTCTCAAGATATTCTAGAAGACAGTGTCTCCACACTGTGTTCATTTGCAGAGTCATAATCTGGTTCATATAAAATCATTTTCTATATATCTCATGACTGTGGAAGAAACTGGAACTACCTGACTGAGGAGGAAAAAGTGCCAGCCAGCCTACACTGTCAGATATCCTTGGAATAACTTCTGATTTCACAGCCTCCAAGTATCTTATAAACCATTATCCCTGAAGATTTTTTAATTAATCTTCTTTTAGGCAACAGTTTTGATGTCTGCTCAGAGATTATATGCAAGAGCTGACTCAATGGGACTTTCTAGCATTCTAAAAAGAAATAAGAAATATATGTAGTGGTTATCTATTTTAATCTTTAAAAATGTAATGCATGTAAAATTAGACAGGACCCTGAAACCCTTCTCAAGAGCTAAAAAATATTTACTGCATGTGTGTCCCAGGAGATTCCCCGCTGTAATTTTGAATGCAGGGCAAGAAGATCTCATTGCAGTAATGATGGTGAGCACATCTAAATCACCCATTTCATGATTAACCAGCTGAGAGCAAAAGCCATGGTTATTCTGAATAGATCATTGAGACCACAGACAGATCTTATTTCTGCTAAATCAGGATGTGTACTGCAAAACGTACCTGCTGAGGTGTACGTAACCAGTTTGCAAGATTATATTTTCCAAGTTTGCTTATTGGGCCTTTTTTTTTGGAAGCTGCATCTCCAATTTCAAGAAGACACATGAGAATAGCAGGAGACAGACAGTTGTCCTCTATCTTCTTCAGGTTCTTTGGCTCAGCGTGGCTGTGTTATACCACTGAGGAATTGCCCACCTTAATTCTCTTGCTGGTGCTAATCTGCAGCACTGAGGAAAAATCCACCTCAAAGGAGATGCAGGGTCCACTAAAACAAATGGCTTTGGTACCTCTCTGTCTGTACCCTGCAGAGTGGGCATTTTCACCTGTGCCAAGTGAGGACAAAGGTCTAACAAAGCACAGAAAAAAAAAAAAAAAAGAAAAAAAAGAAAGAAAGATAAAATAGTTTCATTTTCCCTCAGTCATGCAAGAAGGTCCTGCACGGGGGGATCGATGACTTGCATCGTTCACAGGGGAGAAAAGTGGTGTTACAGTATGTAAAGCATGCTGATTTCATAAGCAGCTGTGATTCAATAAAGCAAGGACACATCACAGATGTATTAGACCAAGTCAAGAGGAAAGGCTGTGTTTTTAAGCACAGCATTAGTTTTTAAAGATAGAACCTATGTCTTGCAGACCTGCTAAGGAATTACAGACCCCTCTGGGCATCTCAGATGGTACTAGGCACCTATGTTCAGTCATGTCCGGATTAACTTTTGGGTTTAAATACTAAAGACAGGCAAATCAACTCAGCCTAACACAGATTTCTAAAGCAAATCAGGTAAATTCTCCCTTGTGCCTCTTTTTCTCTCCCTGTTGTTAGGAAAACACGAGGGCTGACTTAGCTGTATTTATCTACAATGTCCTGAGGCAAAGGTAAATCCCATCCCTAACTCCAGTTCAGAAGAACTATCCCACCAAATCAGCCATCTGAGCCCTGATGCCTGTCAACAAAGTTTTAAATCAAAACGTATCTTCTGGAAATGTTTCTTAACTGCCATCTTAGCCCCACAGCAGACTGAGGTTGCAGCAATAAGGATGCCTCAGTGCCTGTTTAGCTGCTGAATGTTCCCAGACTGGCTGCAACCCCTGTGGCACAGACATCCTTGGACATGCTTAGTGTCCTATATCCTGTCATAGGCAGAAAAATTTATATTCTGGATTCTTTGTGTGGAGCCTTTGGGTTATTTAATAATAACATAAAATAGATATTCCCATTAGGTAGCAGGATAACTAATAGATGTTCACTGGAGCATCCAGTCCATGCTGCAGGGCACACATTGGGCTGGTAAACATTTCTACAGGTTGTAGACTCCATTTCAATCTGTTACTCTACACAATCAGTGCTGCAGTGTAATAGCAATTGTACAGATTCTAAGAGCAGGGTTAAATTTAAAAAAAAATTAAATAACTGAAATAAGCTTAGAACTACAAACTTCTTACTGCCTGTCCATGCCTGACCAATTTGGTGACCTTCTATGACAGGGCTGCAGCGTTGGTGGATGGGCCAGAGTGACTGACATCATCTACCTGGGACTTCTGCAGAGTATTTGACACTGTCCCACACATCCTTGTCTCCATATTGCAGAGACATGGATTTGATGGATGGACCACTTGGTAGATAAAGAACTGGCAGGATGATGCACACGAAGAGTTGTGGCCAACACCAAATTTTCCACATGGAAACCAGTAATGGTTGGAGTCCCTCAGGGGTCAGGGGCTGATGCTGTTCGACAGCTTTATCAGTGACATGGATGGTGGGATGGAGGCACCCTCAGCAAATTCACTCACCACACCAAGCTCTGTGGTGCAGCCACAGGCTGGAGGGAAGGATCCAGAGGGACCTGGATAGGCTGGAGAGGCAGGATTGTGCAAACCTCATGAAGTTCAACAGAGCAAAACACAAGGTCCTGCACCTGGGCCATGGCAATCCCAGACACATTGACAGGTTGGGTGGAGAAGTGATTCAGAGAAGCCCTGAGGAAAGAACGTAGGGGTGATGGCTGACTGATGAAAAACCAACAGAATCCTGAGCAGTATCCAAAGGACTGTGGCCAGCAGGTCAAAGGAGGTGATTCTGCCCCTCCACTCTGCTCCTGTGAGATCCCACCTGGAGTGCTGAGCACAGCTCTTGTGCTCCCAACATAAGAAGGACAGGGAACAGTTGGAGCAAGTCCAGAGGAGGCCACAAAGTTGACAACAGGACAGGAGCACCTCTCCCATGGAGACAGGCTAAGAAAGTTGGGGCTGTTCAGCCTGAAGAAGAGAAGGTTGTGTGGAGAGGATCTTCCACTATATGAAGATGGCCTACAAGGAGAGGAACTCTTTGTCGGGAACTGTAGTGATAGGACAAGGAGTAATGGGTATAAAGAGAGCAAATCTAGGTTAGCTATTAGGAAGAAATTCTGTGCTGTGAGGGTGGTGAGACACTGGACCAGGTTGCTCAGGGAGGTTGTGGATCCCCCAACCCTGGCAGTGTTCAAAGCCAGGTTGGAAAAGGCCTTGAGCAACCTGGCCTAGTGGGAGATGTCCCTGGCATGGTGGGGGCCTTGGGACAGATGATCTTTAAGATCCTTTCCAACCCATTAACATTCTGTGACTCTATGACTCCTCTGACACCTCAATATCAGCACATAAAACCTTACATGATGAGGCACGAGCTTGTGATTTACACACACACAGAGCCAAGTGTGTGTCTTGTGTCAAGGAAGGACCACAACCCTCAGCTTCCTCCTGGAGCACACAAGTGGTTGCAGGCAGAGATCTCATCCTGGCTGTCACAGCTTTCCTTGAGCTCTGGGACACAGCTTGGTGCAGAAAAGCTGTGTGAAAGCTCCTCGTGGATGTGAAACAGGTCACACCCTGGCTGGGGAGAAGCAGGAAGGGCTTAATGTGTGCTCCAGACTAGCAGCAGGAAACACAGCAGCTCTGTAGGTAATGCTCAGAGAAAGTTAAGCTTAACTGAGAAGCTGAATGTACCTTTTGATTGCAACACAGTTTCCAGGGGCTGTTTCTCTGTACTTTATAATTTCAGGAAAGGTTAAGATCCAAAGGGAAAGTCTGACACAGAAAAACAAACAGAACTCTCAGTCTTGGGGCTTTGATTACTTCTGGATCCTCTGTGTGCTCTAGGAGCATTCAGATGGCAAGACTCTTAGGAAGCAAATGCACCATATTGTTACAGCAGGATTTGAAATACCCACTAATGTGAATTACACAGTCTCACATAATCCAGTTTCATGCTATGCAACAGAGAAGCAGTTAAGCAAAAGAAGGAGAAAAATAGGAGAAGGGATCAAAAGATGCCTTTCACACAGTTAAGAAAAATATAACCGCAAGTTTCAACTAAAATATATCAATATTTATTTTTATGAAGCTAGTGACAGTGAGATCTCCATCACCCATGCCCCATCATTGGAACCATTCAAAATCAGATTGAAGGGGCTTTGAGCAACTTGATCCAGTGAAAGTTATTGCTTTCCACGGCAAGAAGTTGAAACTAGATGATCCCCAAGCCATTTTATGATTCTAGTAAA
Organism: Leptocoma aspasia; assembly: GCA_013399835.1. Lineage (NCBI taxonomy): Eukaryota > Metazoa > Chordata > Aves > Passeriformes > Nectariniidae > Leptocoma > Leptocoma aspasia. The sequence continues at coordinate 15,625 of VXAX01004838.1, forward strand.
TATAACAGATTCCTAGGGAGTTCCACCGTATAAAGGTGTTTCTAAATAATGCAGGTTTTTTTTAAACCATGCAGGTATAATTTATCATTTTAATAAGTATGCATTTCACACAAAACCCACTGAGTATAATATAAAAATGATCATAAAGACTTGGCTTGTTTTAATAGTTCCATCCAAGAAAAGTTTATACCTCTCCTTGCAAGTCTTTACACTTATCCTGTCATCAGGCCACAGAGTCCTCATTCAGCCGCCATCCATTCAATATTTTGTTCATTCTACCACTCGGTTTTAGTCCAGCATTTTGTTACAGACAGCCTGCCAGGTAAACAGCATTGCTTTAAGTGTCAAAAATCTACTTTTACCCACCAGTGCTTCCCTTACCTGGAAGGCAGTGGAAAGCCCCAGGTTACAGTCCTCTCATTCAGGGCTCTGGAAGATTGCATACTGGATAGAAAACAGAGAGTAAATAAGCACATTTCAAATGTTTAACATGATATAAACATCTGATAGGACTTGAAGGAACTACTGCAGTATCAGAAGTTAAAAACAACAACAACAACAACAATGAACAAAAACACAAACAAACAAACAAACAAACAAAAACACAAATAAAAGAAGGATTTTGTGAATAACATAGCCCAGGCCCAAAATATCATTTTGCAAACAGCCTTAGGAGCTGCAGAACACTGCTCACTACTGCCATACCTCACAGAATCACAATCAATATTTTTCTAAACACTCCTATTGAAAAAGTGCTGCCACTGCTATCTATTTTGGGCAGGGAAAACAAGTCCTGGACTTTTTCAGAGGCACCCACACAAGCAGCTGAGATTTTCTGGAGGTCAGTGCTGAACTCCCTGAACATTGGAACAGGGTGGCCAGACAGTTGTGGAATCTCCATCACTGGAAATATTCAAAACTTGATTGAATATTTTCCTCTGTATCCTGCTCTAGCTGATCCTGCTTTGGGCAGGGCCAGGGATGATGTGACCTCAAGAAGTGATTTCTGACATCAGCCATTGTATGAAATCATGAACGAGTCCCATGCCCCACTGCTCCCAGCATGCATTCCAGAGATTCCTGATCTCTGCCCCCTTGTTCAACACCTCCTAACCTCTTCCTTGGCTTTATACACAACCTCCTTTTTCTTCCACACACAAACATATTGCCACACACCTATAGTTACACCTTACACTCCTCCATCCCAGTCAACCTGCAGTATCCTAAACCTAAATCACTTGGTCTCTTCCTAGGCCCCTTGTTACCTCCTAGACTTCCCTCTGCCAATTTTGTGCAGTAAATGACAAGGGCAGCTTCCTCCCTTATTTAGTTTGGGCACAGTGCAAGCTTTCCTCTCACCCTGAGTGGTGCATCTCCCACCTTGTGTCCCACCTTAGATCTGGCCTGACCTACATCACCACAGAAAAAGGAAGGAAACTTGCAGAGAATTCTGTTTTGACACAGACTGGAAAACATCCAGTGCATTCAACGTGTCAGAGGAACTTAGCTGTTTATATCTAGCTGCTTCTGGACACCCAAAAACTGTGTTTATTCAAAGGTTTATGGGCTGTCTTATAGAAGTTCTGAGAGATGGAAACAACAGAAAGACAATTTCTTTTCTCTTTGGAGTATCTGCTCCTAAGTACATAAGTGCAGTCTTCCAAAGAAGGGCAGATGACCCATTTCTAATGTAGACAAAACTGATTATTTCTCCTAGATTCCTCTGTGGAAATATCTAAACTATTTTGGCTGCAGTTTTCACAAATTAATTCAGTCCAAGAAAGATGCCCCTGCATAAAATGTTTCAGCCCAAGCAATTAAGATACAGCAAAATGATAAGCAGTAAAAGCTAGAGTGTTACTATAAGAAATGCTGGACAACCTTAACAACACTCACTGGTATCACTCCCACCTAAAATACATATTAATTCACTAAACAGCCAGATGGGTTTGTTTGTTTAAGACTCTTCCCTAGAGGTTTTCAGATTTTTTTTTTTAATATATGTCTTTTATAATGCAAAATACCAGCTGGCAGGCAGTACTAGTACTACCTAACTACTAACTGGAGTTTGCATATAAAGATTATTTTAAAATATCCGAACCAAAGATTATTTTAAAATATCAGAACCAAACACTTGTCTAGCATTGCTAAGCACAATGTTTCAGCCTTGCAAGGAGAGGAGAAATATCCATCCTCATTTGTGTCTAGGTAAACCATGGTACAGAAAAGCTTCAGGAAGGGTATATTATAGGTGGGAAAAGGACAGGGGAGCAGACTTCTTACTCCAAAATATTCTTGTATGCAACAAATTATTCAGCCATGGGATGGCAATTTGTTGGCAAATCCCAAGTGAGTGGCAAACCAGAACTTTCAGCACTGGGGGAGTTTCATGGTTGAGATTTGAACACCTATTTAAAGTTGCTCTGCTGACCTATAACTTCCAACCACTGTTTTTCTTTCTAGGTCAACGACACCCCAAAGCCCATTTAAATGGGAAAGACGGAAACTGCTAGAGACATTTTGTCTTCCCTGGCTCAAGGTTGAAGTGCAATGGCATGTAGGAATAAGATGAGGGAAAAGTCAAGCTCTTAACGGTATTTTAAAGTCTGGGAAAAACAAATTAAGAATTCATTATCCAGACTGATGAGTCCCACCTTTTACCACAGCTCTACAGACTTCATTACAACAAAACCAGAATAGGATATTTTTCAGCATTCCCACCACCCTAGGTAATGATAGTGGTTGCTAGTGGACACTTCCTTACCTCACATTCATATTTCCTTTTAGCACATAGGTCATTCATGAGAAGGAAGGAACTTAGTATAGAAACTTTTGAGACATGTCTACATTGCTTTGGAAAGAACTTCAGTCTTACTGACCTCTGAAATCCCATAGATTGTGGCTACATGGGACCAGTGCTCACCTGTCTTCTGGGTGGCTAGAAAAGTCAATCAGAAGAAATTAACCAACCTGCTTTGTAGAGTTTATGCCAAAAATCCCTTCTGTCTTTGAATGAAAGGCAAACAATGTTTATGAAATACACATGTTGTAACTTTAAAATAAACTGAATATTAAGGATTTTCATAAAGGGGACTATGCCAGTTATATGATGCTCTTGGGTCTATGGTAGTTCAAAGAAAGGTGAAAGATACTACCCTGGATAAAAAATCAAGGAACCCTGTCTCAGCACCTGTGTAGACATCTGCTGTTCTTCTTAAAGTGTATTATTTATTGAAAAGACAGTGAGAACTACTACACATCTAAAGAAGTGAACCACAGGTGCAGAGAGCAACTGCAGAACTTCAGAGGTTTGCCATAGAATAAGATTTATCTTGAAGTTCACAGGTAAATAATTCAAAAACATTTCCTCCTCTTGATGCCTCTATTGAGCATATGACAACAGAAGTCAGTGATAACACAAGCCACCAAATGGTTTCTCTCAATGGGGAGGACAAAGACTGAGTAGATGTGGAGTTGGAGCTGCTCTGGGAGGATGACAATGGACTCACTGCATGTCCCAGCACGTCTATATCACTGAGACCAAACTGCCAGGATACTGACAGACACAGATATCTGAATGAAAGAAAGAAGGATTTGGGTGTTTGTGTTCAGTAGCTTCTCAGCTGGAGGCTTGACAGGAACAGAGAGGGGTTTGATTTCTCAGTGAACTGAACCCCACCAGCAAAATTCACGTTCAGTGTTCAGTCAAAGCAGAATATCCTTCCACATACTCTTACCAAAAATGTTAAGAAAATATATTATCCATCTTCAAAGGGAATAAAAAGAAAACTGTTGAGGATTTTCCCAGTAGGTTGCCCCTGTTATTCTTGAGGAACAGCTGCAGAGCACCTTATATAATTTAGCATTCAGAGTCCAGAGAATGACTGCAAAGGCTGGATGTACATGTGACAGAAAGAAGGACACTTTCCCTTCTCAGCTTTCTAGATCTGGGGGAAGGGATGGGAAACATCTTTTTGTTTCCCCTCTCCCATTCCACCCTAGCGGGAAAAATTCCCACACAGACAGGCAGCAACCCAGCCTTGAACAGAGCCAAAACCCTGGGCACAGCTCCATCACCAGAGTGTGTTTTATGGTCTTCCCTGCCACCTAAGTGCTAAAAGAAAACTCCACGTGCACACAGCACAGCCTACACAGACCGTGCAGATGGGAACATGAGGCACCTGGCACTACCCACAGCAACATCATCTCAAAACATCCATAATATTGTTATCTATAGATCCAGCAACCAGTGACAACTGCAAAACATGGCTCTCACAAACACTGCTGTGCCCTTAGAATCCCTCATTCAGTGCAAGGGATTGGGAAGGAAGAAACACTGAGGCTGATGGACTGCAAAAAAGGCTCAGGGGTTCTTGCTGGACAGTGAGAAGGATGCAAGACTTGGCAGCAAAGACAATGGGCCTCCAGGGCTGTTCTAACAAGGCTACAGCCTGTAGACAAAGGGAAAATATTATCCCTCCCTGCCTCAGTGCTCTTCAGAGAACACCTAAATACTGAACCCAGCTTTGGTCCCCCCCAATATAAGGAGAATCTGGATAAACCAGAGCATAGAGGACCTCTGAGAAGAAGAGATCTGAAGAATTTTCCAAGTAAGGAGAGAGTGGAGGACCAGTTTCTTCAGCCTGGATAAGGTACTGCTTTGGATGGACTGTTACAGACCACCCAGAAGCTGGAAAAAGATTCTTTATGCTGGTGCATAGCAGGGGAACCAAAAACAACAGGTACAAACTTCAGTGAAAGAGATTCGAAGCATTTTCCCCTGAGGACAGTCAAGCAGTGGAGCAAGATGTCCAGAGGGGTTGTGTGGTGTCCATCCTTGGAAATTTTCAAGACTGGACTGGATAAAGCTCTGAGCAATCATAGCTGGCCCCACAGCTGACTCTGCTTGGAGCAGGGAACTGAGCTAAAGACCCTCTGGATTATTCTGTGATACCTGTGACTTGTCTCACTACAGAAGTCACTTTCCCAGGTTCCCAAATCTTCCCTTAGTAGCCTTGCACTCCATGTGTGAAATCAAAAGCAGAGATGATATGTTTGTGTACTTCTCAGTGACGACATCCTGGCTAACAGATTGGCACAGCAGGTACATGTCAGGCCAATAAAAAGGAAAAGGAAAGGAGGCTGAAGATAATAATGGAATTTATCAGAGCATTACATCACATTCTTTTTATTATCCTTTCTTCTCCAGTCACAAACACAGCAATAGCATTGACTTCATTACCCAGCTCTGAAATTAAATGGGGCAAGAGAGAGGCTCAATCTCTTCAACACAAAGGGAAAAGTAAATATTCCCTTTGCCTTGAAAGCCTGCATGACCCAGTTCCCTGCCAACACCCAGATATGAGAGATATGAAAGAGAAAGGAGGGACAGATTGAGGTGAAAAGCAGCAGCTCTTCTCACAGCCTGTCTGTTGGGAAGAGATGAACCCTTATCTGTTGTTCTGTCCAGCTCCCACCACAGAGCACACCCTTGTTTGCCCTTCTTCCCTGGGACAAGGGATGGTAACAGCCCCTCTGTGTTAATTAGGTTTTAGCATCATCCTCTGCAATCTACAGAAACAACCCAAACCAGCAGGTGGTGTTTGGATTTTAACAGGATCCTTATGTTTCAGTGGCCACAGCACAGACCCATGACAAGCACTGCCTCCTAGCAGAAACCACAACACACAGTGGGGAAAACCTTGAGAGACCATTCCAACCCTGCCTGTCTTGTTAGGAACAACATGGGGCTCCTCCAGGATCCCAGTCCTCAGAAGGCAGCTGTACCTTTCCCTTCCAGGCAAAGCAGGTTCCTTCATTGATGTGGCCAGGTATCACCACCTCTATTTTTGTTTGAAATGGAGAAAAAAGTGATACAGTTTTGTTTAGCTCTGTTCTGTCACCAAACACCACCATTACTCATTTCAGGGTGAACTTTAGTAAATCCTCTGCTGAGGTATAGCTGTGACATAAGGAACAGAGTCATGATGGGTGCAGAATAATGATGTGTCACCCACAAGAAGCTGGAAGTGACTCTACTCAGGCAGAGACTGAAAAGGAAAGCTTTGTCAGTACTGGCCCTGAACAGCAGGACTGTGTGATGTGGTCAGCCCTGCTGCAGAATCTTCACTGCAGCCCTGGGGAAAATAAAACCTGGCAGGGAATTCAGTTTTAGAAGAGCTCTCTCTCTCCTGCAGAGACCTGGGGGTCTCCAAAATGCCACTCAAAGGACACCCATTTAAGTTTATCTCCAGCCTACCTTCTGCAGTAGCTATGAAAAATATCAGAACCGAGCTAAGAATCATTTTTGAGCTCTTTTATCATAAGGAGACTGAATTCTGTCCTGGAGGCCTCCCAGTTCCCAGGGGATTTTCCTGGAGACCAAAACCAGTGTTCACCCAAGGCAGTGACCTCTCTGCCTGTTCAGTGGCTCTGGCTGGGCAGGCTTCAGGCAAGGGGGGATCTAAAGGGTTTCCCCTGGGACACAGGGAGGAGCATGGCACATCCCAGCTTCCAGGAGCTGCTGAGAGTCAATTAATTATTATTAAATATTATTTAAGTGCAAGAGTGGGAGACTCAGCTGAGCACCTTGCTCCAAAAACAATACAGAAATCCAGGCTTCCTCACTCCATATGTTTTAATGACCTAGAATTGCACATAATTATGTACATATATATACATTCACACACACATCCACAAATATATCCTTTCTTTAAATATACTAAATTTATACAAATGCACACAGACATTAAATGTGTGAGTATACATGCACACATTATGAATTAGTCCATAATCACATATTGACAAGATATTTATGTTTGTGTGTACGTGCTTTTGCAAATATAACTTTAGGTATTACAGAACTAATCCAGTTACACACAGGTTTAGTGTACATAAATAAGGTTCAATCCAAGTCCTAGAAAAAGTTAATAATTTTTTATGCAAAACCTCTTTTTCTCCTGAATTTGAAACTTGAAAAATATTTTGAGAAGACGACTAATACAATGCTGGCTCTAAGGGTTAAGCTCAGCTTCACAAAAAAAATTGTTTTCTAAAATATTCTTGTATTTGTATTTTTCAAGCTCTAAATTACCATAAATTAACATTTTCAACTACCGCAGAGAATTCCAATGAAGGTTCAACAAATCTGTTTCAATCACAAGGAAAATTATCTCTGATTATATCAATCTTTCCAGTTCCATAAACTTGCACAGACTTTGTCAGCTTTTAAAAAAGACTAAGAAATTTGACATGAGATTGGAGACAAGACTGATTACTTATTTGTCCTCCTGTTTCACTAATATGACAAAACAATTAAACAAACTGAATCCTCTGAACTCTTATGGTGAAGGGCATTAGAAAGTTTTATTTCCACCAACTCAACCACTTTGCCTTTTTTTTTTTTTATTGAGTTCCCATGCTCAAAGAACTCCTTGGACGTGAGCAAGCACCAGAGGAAAAGGAGTCCTGAACACTAGAGGGCATATAAGAAACAAGTCATCAATTTATCCCTCATCTTTCAGTCCCTGAAATAAAAAAAAAATTCTTCTAGTAATTTTTACCCTTTCTTTTTTCATTCCACAAGCAACTTGTGATTATTTTCATAATTGCATAGCATTTTATTTTCTCCTTAATTTTTCTTGAGAAGCAAAAAGAAAACGTCACAAAAAGAAAAATCACATTGAGACTTCAAGATTGAAGAGCTGTTACTGCAGCCAGTGGGAAATAACCCGTGGCAATAATATATTCACTATACAGAAACTGATCTCTAGAGCAAACCAAACTGGTGCATATGCTGGTGGTACAAGCATATCTGAGTTACAGTGACCAGCATCCAGGGCTACATGTTTGCACATTAAAAATGAGATTCACTTGCTTGGCTCTCATTTCATTGCTCTTTTCCTCACTTCAGTCTTGTCCTTTGTTTCTTCCACCCCTGTAAACACTCTGTGCAATTACATGTCCCCCCTCCCATAACCACACACGCTGAGTTTCCTACATTTAGGTGAAAAAGATGAGATTTCTATCACTTCCAGCCATTGGTAGCCTCTGGTAGAGAGGCAGAACTCACATGCAGAGCAGAAGTGACACACATTTACAAACATAAGAGGGATTATCACAGAATCCTAAAATAATAGAAGGGCTTGGATTGGAAGGGACCTTAAAGATCATCCAGTTTCAAACCCCCTGCCATGGGCAGGGACACCTGCCTCTATCCCAGCTTGCTCAAAGTTCCATCCAGCCTTACCTTGGACACTTCCAGGGATGGGGCATCCACAGCTTCTCTAGGTAACCTGTGCCAGGGCCTCAATATCCTCACAGAAAAGAATTTCTTCTTAATGGCTAATCTAAATCTCTCCTCTTTTAGTTTAAAAACGTTCCCCCTTGTCCTATCACTATCTGCTCATGAAAAAAAATCTTTCTCTATCTTATGAGCCCCCATCCCTCTGATCATCACCCCTCATGCTGCCAGGAACAGCCAGTCTCTAAACATTTGAGACAATTCACCTCCTATCTCAGGACAGCTTGAGGGAAGGCTTTTTTAAAAAGTCAGTCATGGCCTCACATAAACCTCTGAATCACACCTGGGATGAAGCAATCCCACTTAACTCCTTTTCACATCCTCAGCATGTCTCTTCTCACCACCAGGAGCCTGGCAGACTGCTGTAATTCAGAGGGATGCTTCAGAACTATTTACAAACACACCTCCTTGTGCAGCACTGCTCTTTCAGCATAAATGCAAATACAGCCTCTGCAGTACCTCACACACACACAACATTTACTGCTATGCAGATCATGCCTAGATGTCTTGGGAAGCTGCCTTCTCCTAAATGCTGAAATAAAATCCAAATCTGCTATTTTACAAGACATTTTTTCCTGACAAGCCTCAGTCTAGGGTCACCCAGAATGTATCTTGCAGAATTTTGTGTCCCCCTTGGCAGGGCAAACAAAAATAGCCAGGCTCTGCTGCCTGAGTATATAGACAGAGATATGCAGCTGCATTAGTGGGGCTAAAGCCTGAACTGATACACATCAGGGGCTCTCAGGATTTACTAATTTGGGGTGCAGACACTTGTACCCATGTTACACAGCCTCTGGCTCAGAGTGGGTTCTCACAGGCATGCAGGAATGCACACCACAACCTTCCTGCATCCTGTCTTCTGCAGAGCCAAGACACTTCCCTCAACCATACAAAATGGACATCAAGATCCTGAAAAAAAACTCCCTTTGAGAAGCCTTAAAAGAACCAGACAATTCAGTCATTCCTGCTAAAGGGCCAAACACCCACCAGCTGCACAGTCACTCCCCATCCCCAGAGGTACAAGGAAAGAAAGCATGAGGAGAGAGATCAGGGACTGAGGTAAAGATAGGGAGATCATTTCCCAGTTCCTGTCATGGGCTAAACAGGATTATATGGGAAAATAATTAAATTTATTCACAATTAAAATATATTCTGGTATTGAGAAAGAAAGACAAGAAGAACAAAAAACACCTTCCATCCAGCTTTCTCCAGACTCTCCTTTCCCCACTTCACTCCTGACTCCTCTTCCCTGACAGGATGGGGATGGGGCAGTGGTTGGTCCCTCCCAGCCTCTCCAGGCTGCTCCTCCCTCCTCTCCTGTCTCTCTGCTCCAGGTCAGGCCTTTCCCCAGGCTGCAGCAAGGCTGAGGCTCCTGCTGGGGCTCTCCAAGGCTGTGATTTGCTGTGAATTTGCTGTGAATTTGCTGTGAATTCAGCAGAGCTGTTACTGTGACATGTCTGTGTGCAAAACAAGAACTCCACCCCATGACCTAAATGCAGAGGGTACTAAATCATGATAAAGACAAAACTGAATCTCCAGAGATGAGATAAACAACAATTTGTATCTTCAAAGTTAATTTATCTCCTTAGTGGTCTCCCTTGTTACCACATTGCAATGGGCCGCGCCTCACCTTCTCTCATCCCTGAGGAGCTCCATTTCTGTGCTTATGAGAGCTCAGCCCATGAGTGAGTTCCCCACAGCACAATGTAAGATATAAAGCTATTAGACAGTGTCTGAAGGAGGGCTATGATGGTGAAGGATCTGGAAGAGAAGTTGTATGAAATGTGGCTGAGGTCACTTGGCTCGTTCAGTCTGGATGAGACTGAGGGGAGACCTCACTGCCCTCTAAAACTTCCTCACAAAGAGAACCAGAGGGACAGACACTGATCTCTTCTCTCTGGTGAGGAGTGACAGGACCTGAGGGGTTGGCAATGAAGCTGTGCCAGGTTTAGGCTGGACATTAAAGGTTCCTCCCCCAGAGGGTGGCTGGGCACTGAGCAGGCTCCCCAGGGAAGTGGTCACAGCACCAAGCCTGACAGAGCTCAAGTACTTGGGCAACACAGTCAGACACTTGGGGGGATTCTTGAGCCTGCCCTGCACAGGGCCACGAGTTGGACTCAATGATTCTTGTGGGTCCCTTTGAACTCAAGAAATTCTATGAATCTATGGACACAGCACAAGTACAAATGGCAAAGCATTCTGAATTTGGTTCAGTACAGGTAAGGAATTACCCATCCAGTTGTAAAAAATGCCTGGTTGTAGCATCAGATGGAATTGTGTTTAGCATTTCTAAGCACCTGTTTTCAAGAGAAAAGTAGGGAAATGGAAGGAGGAACTAAAAAGGTGACTACAATCATTGTGGACAAGGATACACAAAAAGCTCAACTTGGCATAGGAGTATAAAGGTTGTGGGAGGATATGATGACTCATACGTGTAAAGGCTGAATGTCAGGATAGTGGAAGAGTTAGCTAACCTTAAGTATGATACTGGCACAAGATCAATGGGATATATAATGTTCAGAAATAGACTTAGGCTGGAAAATTACAAGATGATTTCTAGCAATCCTGGGATGGTGATTTTGCCCAGGCAAGACTGATAAGGTTTGTCATGGACTGAAGAAAGAAAAAAATTGCTTCTCTTTATTCTACTTGACTTCATCTTCTTCCTCAGATCTCAGAGGGGATGTGTTAGATTGAATTTCTACCACTGTAGGAAGGTAGAACAAGTGCTAACAGCCATGTCTCCTCCTTCTTGAGGAACCATATCACAGCAGCTCTAGATTTCACACTGGGAGGTAGGAAGGTTAGTATTATTTATCAGGCATCAAATTATCCCAATGATTGTGCTAAAAAATGGGTTTGTTTTGGAATGGGTGTCAGCAAACTTAAGGGCATTTTATGCCTCTAGCCAAGACCTAGTATAATTTGTTTTTTAGGTATCACTGTCAGCCACTCTTTTAAGCAGCAATCTGGCACTTAATTCCCATTTATTTAAATGGAATGGAGGCAACCAAACACCTCAGTAAAACTGGCCCCAATTTTTTTTTTTCATATTTAAATCCCTGGTCAACAAATATAACATAGAAAATCTGTACTGCTATTCTTTGGCCTTTCTAGACTCAGTTTTGAGCTCTGTGGTTCACTGAAGACACCTCAGTCAAAGTAGGTTTTTGCACTTTATTGTGAGATAAATAACAACAGGAGCTGGGAATGCATAAGTAATTCACATGTGCCAGCAGCTGTGTATCCTCCACCCTATTTAATAAAAGAATACCTGAAAAAGTACCCCTAGAGCTCTGCAAGAAAATAGATGGAGGGGAGAAGATAAATCCCAGCACATTCATTTGTCCTGGTTTTTTAACACTCAAGCAAATCTCACCCATCTATTAATTTTGCATGCATTATGCACTTGGGCTAAGCACTAACTGCACATTTGTACTTACCTAGAAGAAAGGAGGTCAATGCTAGAAGCGTCCTGGATGGCAAACTGCTTTGCTTTAAACATAATCAAATAGTGAAAGAATTAAAAGTGATAATGAACCCACAATAAAGCAAGGAAATGTTACGTAATCAGGCCCACTTGTATAAATGGATCTGAAATTCCTGCTTATTTAACATCTTAGGTTTCAACTGCTGAATAATACATAGTCTATTGAATGGTTTAAGTTAGAACATGGAGCTGAATGTTACATATTAAATATTAAGTGTATAGCAAGGAAAACAGTTGAGTTCCTTGCGGGCATACAGCTCTGGGCTCAGGGGTTCAGAGGAAGGGAGGAGGGCATGGCCCCCATGTGGGGAACCCTGGTGGAAAATAAGATGGAAGGAAGCAAAGAGAAGATTTCTGTGACTGGCAGGCTTTTCTTCTGCAATTTTAATGAATCTATATTGATGTGTGTCATAAAAATATGATGTAACTAAATCTCCTCACATCTCTCCTACTCTACAGAATATTTTTCATGGAACAGTTCCTTTAGCAGCAAAAGGAGTTGTAAGAGACTGATAAATCACATCAGTCATGCCAGTTGCATAATGTTAGAGTGTAGCGCAGTATTTTTCATTCCTGTCATTATTTATTTAATGTTTTCAATGGGAAAAAAAGGTCTTTTTATGCTCTATTATCCCTTGAAATGCAGAACTTCACAAAGTTGAAAGGATTTTGACACAACAAACTAACTGGAATTGATGCAATTATTTTGATACAAAATTTTATTTGACTACATTACCCTCCTCTGACCCCCTAAAGGAGCCACAGCAGTAGAAAATGTTCAAGAACATAGTGAACTTTGAAAATTTGTGAACTACTCAAAACAGTCAAAGAAACTGGCCAGTATATGATGTACTACAAAGCAGGGACATCTTATTTAACTGAACGGCTAAAAAAAAAGTAGATAGTTGAATGACAAACCCATATCATGGCTATAAATGAGAATTTTGGGAACTTCTTGTAAAGTTTGTGCCTTGAAATATTTTTGATTAGTGTTTAATTGTTTACAGTGCACAGAGCACCTGGTGTGGTCTAGTTGGACAAATTCAATTAGTTATTCTGGACACTCTGGTGATCTAAACTGGAAAAAGTTGGCTAATACCTGGAGACAGGTCAGAGATTCATTTTTCTAAGAGTTGGTCATGCTAAATCTCATGTTCTTGTGTAATTGCAGTTGAAATTTCAGCTGGCTTTAGGACCAAGCACAGGCTAACTGCGTGACACTTAGCAGTTGTGCTAAAAAGTACAAGGATATATTTCAACCCTAATTTTCTCAAGTGGAAACTTCCCTGCTTGCTTTGTATGAAATGTGTGACCTGCTGTCACACTGAGAGTGAGCAGTGATGGATGTTTGTCTGGGCAGTGTGAGAAGTAGGGCCCTCATTCTTTTATCTGAAGCAACTGTTCTTTCTTTCATAGACCTAATTACCATTCACTGTGGCAATGACTTTTATTGAATTATTTATCAAGATTTAGATGCTGGGAAAAGCTGAAACAACACTGCTACCATCCCTTTATGAATCCATTAAAAAAGGAGTATACACCTTGCTCTTCAGCAAAAACCACATCAAGGCTTTTTTTTCTTGTCCACAAGTTGAAATTAAACAATAAGATATCAGAGAAATGAATTGTGCATCCAGAAATACACTTTCAACATACAGCACCTCTTACCTGTTGTCTCCTCTTTATACTTTTCTAGAAAAAGGATATAGGTGCACTTGTACATTCTTCAGCCTGTAGTCTGTGCTGTATTAAATGCTGTATGAACAGGAAGAGAAACCCCACGTCTCTCAAAAGCCACCTAGAGCAGTTTACACACTTCTTTACTGCCCCATAGATTTCACACAGTACCAAACTCCAGGTGCCAGGTTAATTGAACACCTGAGCTTTCTCATTCTTCATTGGTATCTTCATAAAGGTAACATAGAAATAGAAGTGGGCCAGCAGGACTAAATGCAGATAATTAGAAGATAAATAAACAAACAACTTAGATTAAGTGTGCCAGGTTTTAATTCCCACCAAACGAGCAAGAGTTATTCACAAGTTACTTGATGGTTTTGTTTTGGTACAGACATGGGCAGATCAATTTAGAATGCAGCTCCTGAATGTGAGAACAACTGTGACAAAAAAGAATTAAGCATACAACCAGCCAGTTGTGATGGAGAGGCTATTGCAGCAGTAAAAACATTTTATTAAATGGAAGAAACCCGAGGCCTGCCTGAAATATTCTCTAAAAGCATTAGGGCTGAATATGCAGTTTAAAACATTCAGTGGAAAACTTCAATTTCATGCTGACTTCCTTCATTTTTTTAACATCTTCCTCCTATAGCATTTTATGAAGAGGAAGATTTTCTAGGCAGTAAACAACACATTTGGATAAGTGTTTAATTTCAAGTATATTCTTATATTCTGTGGTTTGCTGAATCATGTGCAAACTCAGCTGGAAGTCTCAGGTACTGCACTGAGCTTAGGTGGGCAGGTTTGGGGCAAAGGGGGGCTCTGGGGGCAGCTCCTGAGAAGCTGTCAGAGGTTTCCCCTGTGTCCTACAGAGCCAATGCCCTCCAGGACCAAGGAATGGCACACTTAAAACCCACAAGTGGGAAATTGGATCCACCTCACCTGATCTCTATCAGCCTTCTGTATGCCAAAGCAAACAGATATTTAGGATCCACCTCAAAAAACTTACCAGCAACATTGCTGAGCCTCTTGTTATCCATGCATAAACATTTCATCCCTTTCTAATTCACTTTCACTGCTGTTCTCAGGACTTAGCACATCTAATCACAAATTTTGGGGAAAAAAACCCCCACATTTTTGTTGGTTGAATTTGAGCTCCTTACTGTTTAGTTTCAGTGACTATGCTTAGTCCCAAATGTTCAGATACAGAGAAAACACAGAAGCTATTGATCTACTTCCTCAAAAATAGTCTTGTTTTTTTTCGAAGAGTTTTAAAATTCATAGTTTTGCTTCAAAGAAGACCTCTCATGGTACTTTATATTAGAGTCATATAGATAGAGTTTATATCACCCTTCACACTCATCTGAGGTCCAAAATATCCTTTTTGAGGTAAGACATCAGTTCTACACATAGTATCTCAAATAAAATGCACTTTTTTCTTAGAAGTCTCTAGCGCACTCCATATATATCACAATGTATTTTTCTGCTTTGCTGTTTAACTCTGCAGATGGCCAAACCAAAACTAATCAGGGTTTTAGTTCAATACAACTTATTCTGTAGCAACTAAAACTGTAAAGGTAATCTTATTTTTCTCTCCAAATAATGATAACCATCCCACTCTGGACCAAGTGATTGTTTGAGATGTTTTTCAAGAAAGTAAAAGATATTTTTTATATATTTATATACATATAAAAGCTAATTTCCAATGTTCCCAACACCAACTGTGATTCCAGCTGGACATAAAAGGACACTTTAAAATTCAGCCTCCTTGAAAAAAAAAAGGTCTACCACTCTGAGTTCTACTTCTGTCTGCACATTCTCTTTGATACTCTTTATGCTTTCATAATCATGTTATTTGGCTTTTGAAATACCTTTCCTCTTCTCTATGAAACCCTGAGCTATTGCAAAAGAAACCATGAATCTGCCACTCATCAGTGGTGAATGTGAATAATGGAAGTGAGGGGAAGAAAATAAGTGGTTTTTGCCCCCATCTTGTCTTTTCTAATCTCTCTCTTTTAGGTTTTGTATTTTGGACAGTGCCTTTAGACAGCACTGAGAGAAAGGTGGGAAGCAAAGGCCAACTGCCAGGAGTAGAGCACAAAATTAGTGTTGATTTCTGGTTTTATTTCCTCTCTGCATAGTTCTAAATTTGATTTTTTTTTTTTTAATTTCTTTTCAAGTATAAAATAGCAATAGTGAGATGCAACAGAGATCCTTTTAGAGATGTTAGGGAGTTCATTTGTGGAAGTGAAAAGAAACAGTGAGGAATTATTCAAAGTTAAAAATCGAAAACAACACAGACATGATTTCCAGAGTAACGCAAAAGATCTCCATCAACAACAAAATAAAGAAATCACAATTTTTTTAAAATTACTTGTTATATTTCAATGGCAAATTAATGGAAGATTCCTAGATGAATTGGACTTTTGGGATGTGCCAAAGATCTCTGCAGTAGGACACTAGCAATGAGTCTTACCCCATGCTCAGCAGAATTAATCTGTGTGGGAAAAGACAAATCCTCCCAACCCGGTTGTAAGCTCATTAGAAGGAAAGTTAAGAGCCTTGGGAGGGATGGATACTTTTTGATGTAAGCCAGAAGACCTAAGTTGTAATTATGGAAGTCCTGCTACATAATTAGATAGAAACATGCCCTTCTCATCACCAAAAAGTACCAAGAGAAATTAATTTTCATATGAAAGAAAATGAAAATTTAATCTCTTCTATTTTTTTTTTTTCCATCAGTCCAATTAAATGGCAAATACATCCCTATTACAAGTATGGCCTGCAAGCCAGTCTGGAAAGCTACACAGTCCCACAGTTGTCCTGAGCCTTCAGGCACTGCAGAAAAACAAAACTGGTCAGCAATATGATCTTGCTAAAATGTAAAAGTTTTTCTTACCCACTTGTTAGATAATGTGGTTAAACACATGCAAATTCTCAGAACTCAAGTTTAAAGTCCACGTTGTTGAAAGTTGCTAATATAGTCTGTGGTGGTGTTGAGATATTCAGGGCTGAGAGACAATAAATTAACACAGCGAGCTGGATGTCCTTGGGTATCAAATTTCATTGGGCAGAGGAAACAACAATAAAATGTGAGATGAGGAGGAGGGAATGGAAAACTCCCTCAGGAACCTTCCAGACAACACATTTCATCAGCAGATGTGAAAATAAAGATGCCACAAGTGAACACAAGGAGGTATCCAAAGTGGAAGCTCACAAAAGCCACAGGATATTGTCTGAAACAAACCTGGGGAACCACACACCACAGAAATTACAGCAGTCATCTTCCATCTGTGGACACGTATGAGCAAAGGATTTAGGAGATGATGGAAAAGGGGAACCAGGAGATGGAAAAGGGGAACCAGGATATTCCAAGGTAGGCAAGCAAAGTCTGACTATCTCTTTTCACCAGCATCTCCAGTGTTTGCTTCTCTGCTTTTATCACACCAGAGCCTGAAGTGACAAGCATCATTCCTCATGTTTGCAGTTCCACCATCAGTAAAGACCAGAATCCCTTTTCCTAAAGTTGCCATGAGAACCTGTGGATGCCCCATCTCTAGAAATGCTCCAGGCCAGGTTGGACAAGGCTCTGAGCAACCTGTTCTGTGGAAGGTTCCCTGCCCATTGCAGGGGGGTTGGAACAAGTTGATTTTTAAGATCCCTTCCAGTGCAAGTTTTTCTATGATTTTAATGATTTTAACTTCTCAGGTTATCTGGGTTATTCATTTGCACCTCTACTTCAGTAAGTATATTCAATTCCTATGTATTACTATTATTTTCTAGAGACAAAATGCACACAAGTACAAATGTTTGAGACAATACAAGCCTATATGTGGTAGAGTTCCAGAGGCATGTGGCAGAGAAGCAGATCAGGGAAATATCAAAGACAAAAAAATTAGGATATTTTTAAATTAGAAATTTCAAAAGTTCCAAATAAAATTGGTAGAGGATATCATCTTAATTTTAAAATTCCCATTTAAAAATGTAGTTTCACAAACAATGAATGCAAACACTTCCACAATATTTTCCCCATGCTGTTTTTCCCCCATTCTGACTGCAAAAATATTTATCACTAATTATGCCTCACATAATCTTCTCATAAAGATTCTGAAATAATTTTAAGAGTGAAGACTTGCAAGGGATTTTGATCTTTCTTACAGTAGATAAGCATTTGCAATTCCTGTAGCCGTGCTGTGAGAGCACAGAACCAAGCTTATCAAAAGGTCAGTGAGAGCTGGGTAAGCAAAGAGCATCTGCAGCAGTGCCTTTGGTGCAGACATCTCCCAAATACACCAATATTGATACATCTGCAATTCCATAAGAAAGAGACTGGTCAGTCTTCCCAGAGCAAATCTTTATGGAATACCAAAGGAAATCGAGGAAGGGGAAACTGCTAAAATTCGCCTGTTACCAAAAGTTCTCCAGCAGCTGACTCGTAAGTGTTCACCCTCATGGAAGCCTGTAAATGCTTTCCTGAAAAGGTTTGCAACCCAGAGGACTGATTTTCAAATATCAAGCATAATCAGTTCTTCCAGCAGAGCCAGGACCAGGATCTTTGCCCGGGCTTATCTTTCCTGAGCTAACTCACTCAGCCCAGACAAGTGACTGCCTCTGTCCCAGATCCTTCTGCTTTCTTCCCAAGCCAGCCTAACACCACTATCAGTACAACAGTAGCCAGAGATAAGAAAAACAAAGTGATTGTAAACATATTCCCATTACAAAAATGCGATTGTCCTGATCACCTCAGAGACAAAAGCTGCTTTTTCAGAGTAATGGCAGAGCATTTAACACTGCCAGCTGCAGAGGAAACTGTTCAGTACAGCTCAGGCCACTGCTAAATTGCAAAATGTGCCTGTGGCAGCTTGGAACACAATCCATCTGGGAGAGTTCTGCCAGCCAATGTGCATGAGGTATAATAAAAAAGCTATTAAACACTTTCTGAGTTGCATTCTCAACCCGGAGCTCCTTTTTAAGGGACTTAATGCCACAACAGTGTCTTGCTTGAAAATACATTCAAAGAATCATTATGGATCTTTCACATAGGTATTTCAGATGTCAGAGGAATGTTATTTGGGAAGGTCGTCTTGGCTTTCTGTCTCTAAATGAGATCTTTATATGGAATTCTTTGCAACCCCACCAACATCACTTTTAGTGTTTTCTTCTATAACATGTCTTGTCATAGTCTGGCTCCAATTGCTTTGAAATAAATAGAAGTATCAAGGTATTTTTATTTTCCTGACATATAGAGCACTTCTACTGACTGATTAGAAGATCCTTGCCCTGAACCTAGTGCCCTGAACTCCATGACTTCTACACTATGTTTTGTGAAAGCCAACATTTTTCTTTTCCTTTTGCATGCTCTCCCCAAATCAAATTATTGTTGAATTAAACTGGTAGGAAAGAACAGTTATTGTAAAAGGCTGTGTTTGATTATATGGGTATTAGGGGCGTTGTTTGATTTTTACTGTTTTTAATTACAAGTCTCATGTTTGAAAACATTAAATGATTTTTTTTGTTTGTTTCCAGAATCTCTTCCAAAAACATTTTTGTAAAAACCGAAAATCATAAAATACATTTAGAAACAGTTTTTCTGTATTTATACAGAAATTTCGTATTTCTGCCTATTTCTTATTTCTGCTTTATATTAAATTAAGAGTGTGCCAATACACCTCAACAGCCCTGAAGCTTCTGCTGAATTATGAGCAAGCCCCTCCTAAAAGTTTGACCTCCTTTGCTTTCTTCATCACTGTGGATTTAATAATTTCTCTGCCTGTGACACAAGGTTTAATCTTGCAAGGCCTTAAAATCAAACAGAAATATTTAGGTCCTTAACATTTAGTCTGTATGCTGGCAGGTTAATTGCACAGGAATTTTGGTATCTCTGCACCTCCCTAAAGCTCACCCCTGTCTCCCCTGATCTGGCTCAGTCTCTGGCTGGGAGCAGCCTTTTCCCTGGCCTTACAAATGCAGTCCTGCCATGTCCATTGCCTGCTTGGCATCAGATTTCAAAGGCCATTCTCCTGGTCTGCCATGGGCTTATTTTCTGTCTCAGTAACCCCTTATCTGTCCTCCTTTGCCAAAACCAGTTTGAACACTAACCTTTCACCTCATTGTGCACTTCCTTCACTTCCCCCCTCATTCAGAGCTAGTGAGAATTACTAACATTTTCAAAAGTTTTTTTCTTGCCATCAAGTTCCTGCCTTCGAGGAAACTTCCAGAAACATGCAGTGGGCTACCTTATTATTTTCCTTCAAATACATCCTTTTCCATCAAGCACTTCACAAACGTTGCATAGTTTAGAGGAAAAAGACTAGGACTTAACAACACCTGAATCCTAAAAGTAAGACTTGGAGAACTGCAAGAAAATGGACTCAAAAACAAATATGGTGTAAAATTCTGCCATCTGCCCTTTGGAAAGAGTTGGGTTAAATATGTGTGATGAACCTTTACAGCCCCATTGTTCATGAATCAGAGGCTTCAAATCTTCCCAACTTTTTCTTTCCTAAACAACAGAAATACAAGAGTAATCTACTTTTCCATAACAGTCTTTACTCTAGCAAGTCATGTCACATGGGCTATTGTCACACTTTATGCTTTTCCAATTAACCTTGAAGTCTTTCTCTCCAAGGAAAATTTCTGTTTTGCAGGACATAGAAAAACACCTGAATTTCTTGATAAATAATAGTCATTTGGAGTAAGTGAGGTTGACTCTCTAGAGAATTCCCTTTTAGTCATTTGAAAAACAAAAGAGGGGAAGGAAAGAGAAAAAAATAACCCAAAAATATCCAGATTGAGGTCAAAAGCAGAGGAATGTGCAATAGTATAACACACTATCTTGTTTTAGTACCAAGTATGTCCAAACCCTGCCGTTTTTTAGGCACATTGGTTCAGTCTAAACTTTAGTAGGCTTCAACAGGAGATCAGGTTTCCATCACATTGGGAAAAGCTAACAAGGTCTGTTGTTTCTGGTTAGGCAATAAACCCTGGATGCAGAATCCCAATGCCACACTTTCTCCTCTAAAACAATTCTGAACATTGGTTGCTAGAGAAGAAAAATAAGCCGTGGGGTTTTTTTAACCTAAAACCACAGTTACTGTTGTAATAAAGTCCTTCTGTGCCCAATGAAACAGAGCAGGACAAACTAATGGATGCTCTCCCCATGGAATTTTCCAGGACTGCAAAGCCCATGTTGATCTGCAGTCAACACTTCCTACCATTTTACTCAAACATTGAATGAAAATGGAATTAAATCATGCATTTTCACTTCATCACCCACTGAATATACTTGCACATACAGAATCCTTCCAAGTATATCACTGAGAGCCAGACACCATCTACCCCACACTGAGTCTATGCAATCAAGTCTCCATTGAAAACACAAATATAGAGCTGGCTCAGTGACTGATAGGCAAATTAGTTCCTGGGCTAAGCCCTGCATGATGGGCTTAGCAAAGAAAGAGTATTTGATATCTTCTAGAAAACCAAGGAAAATAAAAATACAGAGGAAGAAAAAGACATAAAACTCTCAATTCAAGAATTACAGCTTCATACTGCTCTTCAGTAAATACAGATGTCAGAAATAGAAGGTTGCCTTGATGTCTTTGCCAGAGAAGGCGAGAAGCCATATGCATTTTTTTTCAAAGACAAAGACTCCAGCCTTTTTTTTGCACAGACTCTTCACTGTTCTTTCACACAGTTAAAGGCACATTCCAAACTATTTGGCTTACTGAAGGTGTAGTGCTCTTAAAAAATGATCAAGAAACAGATCTCCAAGAAACCCAGCCCCACAGCTGTAACCCAACCTTCAGATATGTGCTGGTCCCATTAGCCCTCATCCAATTCACCCTCAGTACCTTTGGCTCATGTAAAAGCTGACAAAATCATGTAAAAGCTGACAAAACAGAGCCTGTTCCTGAGAGTGTACTGAATACAGAGCTATGGTTCATACATCACTAGTTTGAAAACTATAAAATCAAGCAACACCTCCAGAAGATACTTTTTACAAACAGCTATGTCATCATTAGCAATTCAATTAAGCAAGGCAGATAGGAAAGAGAGTGATTCAAATTCAAATTTACTGTGTGATTGGACAACCAGGTGTTGGCACAGTTGAAGTATTGGTTTATTCAACATAGTAGACACCTCTGAGGTCAGAAGAAAGCAATATATGATTCATCAGCTTCCTGTAGATTTGAAGTATCACCAATCTTAGGCACTTAACTATCATGTACTTTCTTCCTTTATATGTAATTGAAGAGAGGAGACAAACTTGCTAATGGCACATCCAACTCCTGCATCTGGATCATTGATAGATATATTGAACAGGACTGGACCTAGGCTTGAACTCAGAGAAACACCTCTGGTGTCCAGTCACCAGCCAGACTCGACATTCACTGCAACCCTCTGAGCTCTGCCCTTCAGCCAGTTCACCATGACCCCACTCACCCCACAGCTGGACTCCTCATCCACAAGGAGGCTGTGAGTGACAGTATCGAAAGCTTCACTAAAACCCAAAACCACCACCTTCCCTTCAACCACTTGAAGGGTGATTCTAACATAGAAAGACATCAAATTAATTTAAAAGAAGTTTCCTTCTACGAACCCATGTTGACTGTGCCTGATGACTGTATTATTCTTTAAATTACTTTCAGCTGTACTCAGTATCATCTTCTCCATAATTTTTTACAGGAACTGAGGTGAGAAAAGCCCATCTGTAGTTCCCTGGGTCTTTCCTCATGCCTTTTTTTAGATTGGAATAGTACTGGCAAGTGTCCAGTCAACAGGGACTCCCAAGATCTTTTGTAGATGAAAGAGATCCTGTCATAACATTTGCTGGCTCTCTCAAAACTCTGGGACAAATCCCATCAGGCTCCATGGACTTGTGAACATTTAGCTGATACAGCTGGTCCCTTACAATTTCAGAGTCCACAAAGGAGCAGTCACTGATGCACACTGGTGGAACTCCAACTCGGAGGACCGGGCAGGTCAGTAAGGAACAGTGACCAAATGGGATGTGAAGGTTTTATTCTGCCTTTGCTGGTCTCTTGAGCATTTGAGGTCATCCTGTGATGCAACAACAAACACTCTGGAAGTTTGATCAATTTCACATGTACGAAAAGCAACCCCAGAGACACACAAGATAACACAGTATGGAAGAGATGGTAAGGCTGGAAAAGGTGCAAAAGAGGTGGAAGACATCTCCATGCTAATGGAGTCAAAGCAGCTCGTAT
Source organism: Leptocoma aspasia (assembly GCA_013399835.1). Classification (NCBI taxonomy): domain Eukaryota; kingdom Metazoa; phylum Chordata; class Aves; order Passeriformes; family Nectariniidae; genus Leptocoma; species Leptocoma aspasia. The sequence goes on from VXAX01004838.1 coordinate 38,321, forward strand.
GGATGCTTTTGTTTTGGAACAGTACCACAGGATCCCAAATTCCAGAGGCTTGAGTTTAGAAAGATGGTGAGAAGCAATAGAAGAGCTCTCAAGACAGTAAAAGATAAGCAACTATTTAAAAATTCTTGAGAATGCTATAATAATCAAAATTCTTAGAAATAAAATGGGAAAGGATTTTGGAGATGCTGATTTTGTTTCAGCCCATTTGATTACTTGATACTTTTCTTGAGGGCTCACCAAGATAAAAATCTTTTCCACTGGAATCAAGTCCTTGAGTCAAAAAAGCCATGGAGTCAATCAGATTTTACCACTACCTCCTTCTCATTCATAATATTTGTTGGGATTTTTTGGTAATGCTTTATATGTGTCAGAAAAATTAGAACATCCCCAGTTAAATGTATGTGGGAAATTAGCACAGACCTACCTAAAACTTTGCTAAGGAACTGTCAAATTGGTAAAACTTGACAGAAAGGTATAATTCCATCTGATCCCACAAAAAGTAATCTGCTACTGCCACAGTTCCTTGTCAATGAAGACATTTTATCCCATCTTCTTTGGTATCTCTGGCCACGTAGGACACTAACTGAGAATGGAAAAGACAAAGCTTCACCAACCCTTGCTTTCTTGGCTTGCAGCTGAGTGGTGCTGGAGCCTCTTCCAGACTCTCTCTATGATGGAAAAGATTTGTTTCTTCTTTACTATTTTCTATTTTCTATACCAACCCAATAGGGAGAGCTAAGGGAACATCCCTGTCCTTTCTCACCACCAGCCTGGCCACCGTTTGCCCTCCACTTCCAAGAAACAAAGAGGGGTAGGGGGGGAACACAGCATCAATAGACATTTTGTAATATATAACTTCCTACCCCTTAGGCAGACAACTCCTGCAAGTTGCCAAAGTGTTGATTTAAAACACCTACAGCTCTAAAGATTTCCTAAAGATTTCTTTTTCCATGAAAATCCCTCCTGGGTTGCAATAATCCAGGCTTTTATAGATTTCAGTTAGGAAACACGTCGTTTTACTTTGTGCAAAGAATTGTGGGTTTGGGGTTTTGGTTTGTAGCTTTCTGGGAGGAGTTTGTTTGAGGGCTTGGTTTGGTTTTTGGTTTTTTTGGTTGTTTGTGGGGTAGTGTTGAACTAGGACAGAACAGGGGCACTGGCCACTGCAGAGAAAGAATGAATACTTTTGAGTGCACAAGTCTGCATGGTGTCAAAGTGAGATAAGTCCATTGAAGAGCAATGCACTGAGGAGGCACAGCAACAGATTGTGGCTCAGGAAGTCTCTGAAGGGGAAAGAAGTAGAACAGTGGGAGAGAAACCTCAGGGAAGGACTTCATGAGCATACACACTCCTTTTTATTCTCCCTTGGATATCCACTTCAAACCCAGGGCCAGAACCTTTGATCTTGCACAATTTGACTATGAGGGTCTGATGAATGGCTGATACTTCAACACATGGAGTAAAAAAACAGGGCTGATGCACCTACTGAAAAAAACTAGTTCTGAATGAACCATTCACAAAAGAGGATGGAACACTGAAGGTGTATTTGAACTTTCTCTTAGGCCAATTGGTTGTGTAAAAAAGCCTTTTGGAATAAAGGGACTTGGCCCTTTTTGCTCTTTGACACCTTCTCTGATCTGATCCTCCAGGACTTCCAGCACTTTCACCAGTGAGGAGGTAAAGCACCTTTGCATTGTCAAAGACAAGCAGGTTGTACAGTGCATTGTGGGGTCACTTTAGTGTTATTACAACTGATAGAAAGGCGTGGACCCCTTTCCCAGGGGGTGGGTGATGCCCTGAAGATATCCCTAAGGGTCCTTGCTGAGCCATAAACAAGCCTCATCCTTTTGTTGAGTCCAGTGTCCCATTCCAATCCACCTACCCACCTGTATCCTCACAGCTCAGCAGGAAACTCTTTGGCACAAGTTTACTCACTTTTTTAAAGGAATTCTGTGCCTGGAGGGCTGTCTATCTTGGTAAGTAATACTAATTAATCTCTTTCTCTTTATATAAAATATTTCCCAACCTTAGAGGGGAGTTTCCATAGCAGAACCATAATATAAATGAATGACCTCATTAAAAAGATTGCTTTTAGAAACACAGAATCATTTAGATTGGAAAAGATCTTTAAGATCATTGAGTCCAACTGTTGACCCAGAACTGCCAAGACCAGCATTAAACCATGTCCCCAAAGTCTTTACAAATGAAGACAGTTCATTTCTAGCTATGAAGTAGCCTGTTCTGACACTAGACATTTTTGGGTTTCATAAATGTTGCTTCATGTTTGATTTCTGAATGGGGGACAACCCATCCTCTATGAGAAATCAACCTCCTAAAGCTGAGTTTGAACAAGCCCTTGGCAGTGCTTTTAGCTCTGAGTACTTTCTTTTAATATGAACACTTCAATATAATCTCTCTGTTGCTACCTGGCTGAGCTTCAAGAGTGGGGCAGCCACTTAACAAATGAGATATTTCTAAAGAGAAAGAAAGAGGGAGCAAGAAATCAGTTATCAGAGACAGCTCTGCATTGCCTTGGGAATTAAAAAACTAATGACCCCATAGCTGGAGCCAAAATACTTTATTGTCTTCTCCTATTATAAAGCAGCCAAGCCAAATTCAGTCCAACTAATTACTATGCCAACCACCTACAGCAGAATTTGCCTTATGAAGTTACTGGCAATGAAAGATAATCAGTCACTCTGGAGCCTCACGTGGGAGCTTGGAAATGGACTTTGCAAAGGTTCCTTTCCACCATGTCAGGTTATGAACCCACAGATCTGGGCTAGCAGGCACATCTATAGGTCCTAGCCAAAGTCTGGTGTCATCATGGAAGGGTTTTGAAGCAGAAGTAGGCTCAGCAGGGAATGTGAGCTGCAAAATGATGTCAAGAATGCAGACAGTAACAAGCAGAGCAATCAGAGGAACCTTCACTGATACTGCCTGTACAGACTCACTTAAGCCTTCATCCTGAATTGTCCCCTCTTTACCAATGTTTCCAACTATTGGTGTTACTTGACCAGTTTATTCTCAGCCACCTGTTAATCAATTCTGCAGTGCTGCTGTGATTTTCCATCCAGTGACACATGAACTGACCACACTCCATCAATCCTGCATCAGCCAAAAACATGTTTGAAAGGTTCAGCCCCTTTTGAGAAAGCCCAGCTACTTCTGCTTCAGCCTTTCTGATATGAAATTGCCCTCAGAGTTTCTTTGCAATGGAGATCAGATGCTGACTCTGCAGCAATGGCATTCAAATAAAATTGCTTATTCCAACCTCACTGTGCACTCCAACCTTTCCCAAAGAGTGAATTTTTCCATTAAAATTTTTGCAATCCCATTCAACAGACATATGTCTATCTGTCAAAATAAGAATTTTCATATCATTCTAAAAATTTACCTTTTACTCCCACAAAATTTGACAAAAACAGATTTTAGTATTTTCCCCCAGGGTCTTAACTTTCCAGTACTTTTTAAAATCATCTTTTTAGATGCCAGTTGTGGCAGTTTTGTCAAAATGTCTGCAAGAGGCAAGGGGGAGATGTGCAGAAAAAGAAGCAGACCTTTCCTGCTGACACCATCCCTTCAATCCATTTCTGTGAGATCTCTTTGCTATCACAGAGCACTCTCTAAGGAAACACCTCCTGAGGAAGTGGACTTCTGTGAGTTCAGGAAAACTGAGGGGAAAATAAATTCCGTAGTGACCTACACAGCCATGCAAAGGTGACAGTCTGGAGGTTAATGAGCTGCTGTAAGAGTCCTTCAAGGCTGTGCTGGCCACAGTGTCCAGAGCTCCAATTTCAGAAAAAAACAACCATGTCTCACTCCTGCTGTTGAGCTCAGCAGAGAGATGAGGGTGAGAGGCACCAGTTGCTGCTTCCGTCACCCCAGGACTTCCAGGACTGACCCTACAGTCTCCCCTTACCCCACCTCAATTTGCAAGCAATTCCCCATGCATGCTCTCCCCCTCCATTTGAGGTTTCATAGTGACCCAGAGAAAGAAATAAACTGCACATTAAATCCACATCATTAATTAAATCCACATCTGCTACAGCAAATATTGCTGCTGCTAGCAGTGCAGAGAAATGATATAAAAGGACCCTGGGCCATAAGAGAGAAATACACTTGATTTCCTTCCAGTGCTGCTGACTCAGAGCTGTCTCCCCTGTCCTTGATCTCTGTTTCTTTGCCTTGACCTCCTGACCCCATCACTCCAGGGTTTCTGACTGGCTCATTTTCAGCCTAATTCTCTTCTGCTTATTCAATGCCTGTTGTATTCATGCCTGTCTCCCAGGTGCAGCAGGAACATGCTCCTCATCCCCCATCCTTGAATATATGAGCCCTTCTTCCTACGTTCAAACTTTGACGGCACGGCCCGTTTCGCATTTTTAATGTCCTCAATGTCTTGTTTCATTGGGTGAGATGTGTTAGTACATAAAAATATGGACTTAAATGCTAACTGTAATTCTTGGCTTTTAATTGTTAGCACAGGCTTGGTGTGGTGTATATAGAATGCCAATTAGCAGCTTTCAGGCAGGTTTAGAACCAGCACTTGCCAGGGACCATTCCCTGAAGGCAAGTGTGAGCTGAGGGAAGGAGAGGAGGAGCAACCCTTGGGCATTTGACCTCTGGGCTGGAGATAGATGCCTAAACTGTTTTATTTAGCAAAGCAGCAGCGCCCTGGCAGTCTGGTTCCTTCTGTTGCCATTGACAATCATCTTGATGGGTCCTTTGCTGGTGAATGGGTCTTATTTGCCTGATGTGACAATTCCTTCAACTACTGCACTGGGCCATCATTCAGTTGTTTTGTGTTGTAACTCATGTGTCTTCTTGTAGACATCACCACTGGTCATGTCTCTCCAGAATCTGCCCTCCTTTCACCCCTTTAATGTGTTTGGGCGTTCCTTTGATGAAAAGCAATAACTCAGCATTTGTTTCTGTCCCCCAAACCTGCCAGTTCCCAAAAAGTGAACCAGCCTTTGCCCAATTTTGCTGTCACATCTCCATGGGACTATCCAGCAGCCAAATCTAACAAGAGGTACATTTTTCATTAATGTCTGGCAGATTAATTTACAGCCTTGTGGGGCAAGATCAGAGAAATCAACTACAATTTTCAGTAGAAATTTCCAACAAGATTGCATAAAAAAATTTTTAAATGTGCCTTCCAACTACTATTTCCAACCTTCTTTCATCATCAGTTGACATTTCCATCTAAGATGTGTATTGCAGCTCAGATAGGAACTGGGTAAATAGTTATTGATTAGGATCAAAGGCATTTCTGTGCATGAAATTTACATTCAAACATTAATGGCCTTTTCTTCTCTAATAATGTCTGTTATTTATCCTTTTTCTTCCACAACTGTATCCTCTGTGTTGCTTTCCAAGTGTCTGAGACATATGATTGTCTGAGGCAATCAGAAATTCTGATTATTTTGCAGTATCTGGCAACATGGACCTTCCATCTTAAGCATTTGTCCAGGCATTCTCCATCACTGCAGCTACTGCAGGCTTTGCTACTTTCTGGGGTTTTAAATCTCAGCTCATTAGTTTTGGAATAATCATTTAGGTAAGAATCATCTCTCCTGCCAAAAGCTTAATATTTATCATCCAAACTCTTTAATTACTTTTATGGTCTTCCTTTTGCCTACATCACCTCTTTATCTTCTTCCCCAAACTTTTGCTCCCACAGATCTGAGTCTGCCTTTTTTTCTTTTCTGTTCCATCCTGAATCATTTTCATGACATCCCATTCTGTTTCACCACAGGGAACTTTCTGGGAGTGTATACCTATCTATCTTCTTCATTAAAAAAACAAGACATTTCATGGAAACACACGCTCGATAAACATTGTTATATTGTAAACTGAACCTGATTTGATTGAAAATCAAATCCAAACACACAGCACACTTGACAACGTTGTGTCAAAGAAGATCCATGTTTTATTATAAAATAAATATATGGTTATGTTTCTAAATAGACAACCTGAAACTCACAGTATTTTGACCTTCAGAGAAGTGTCTCCTCTGCGTTAGCAACAAACTCACAAAAAGGAACTTGCTAGGCTCTTTTAAATTTGAAAACACAGGCTTTTATTTCTCCTATACTACTACTTCTATCTCAGAAGCTGCTTGACCTAACTTTTCATGTTTTGTGCCTTTTGGTTTCATTCCATATTGTACTGGCAATTCATATGATGCTGCAAGGATTTTTTGTGAAGATACAGAATGATTAAGATAAAGCTACCTTATTTATTAATTGCATTGACCTGTTTAATGGTGCTCACTGTGTTTAGGGACAGAAATAAAAAAACAACCTTCTGGTGCTGTTGTTTCAGAAAAGGAGGTATGGTAAGCAATATACAGATTAATACACTCACATAATCTCAGAGGACTTACATTTTTTATTCTTCCTATCTCTGCTCTTGTCCTTCAAGGAAGTGAAAGTGTCCTCAATGATAAATTCACCATTAAGTTTATACTGTGCTGTTGTTTAATTATATTCAAACATTAATTAAAGCAGAGGTTAGTTATATTGCACTAGTAACTGCTGAAGATATGTTAGCCTTAGTATTGCAGTAATTTCAGTTTCCTGATCATACTTCCAACAAATGGATTATTCAACCCTAATACATATGTATGTCTCATTTTTAGAAAAGGTAAGCAATTATTCTATCAAAATTCAACTGCTCAATCTTTGCAAAGCCTTTGCCCTTCTGCCCACATTTACTTCACCCTAGACATGCTACCTTTGAAGCAATATCCACAATAATAGCAACAAAACTTGCTTTCTTTACCTGCCTGAGCAGCAGTCAGGATAGTTATTACAATCATTCCTGGTAAGTACTTAAAAAATGCTCTGGTGCCATGCAGCAATGAGAAAGCTTGAGATAAAACGAGCATGGATTTATGCATCAAGGTTAGCCTCATTTCTGGGAACAGAGGGAACTGTTCATACCAAAACTAAATGTTGAAATTCCTTGTAGAACACTGCAGGATAGAGCATGGATTAGGGTATACACAATGGACTTCAGCTGGAGACACGTCTGCATGGACTTCTGTAAAATTGCAACAGAGGAATCACCCTTTGGAAGTGCCAGCAAATCTGGATGCCTGCAGCACATGGCACCACCTGACCTGAGTGATCTTCTCCTGGGCTTTAAGCCATTCCAGCCATCTCTTAAAAGTACAATTATCCTCCAGGTTTTCTACCTATTTTCAGTCTTTGTGGATGACAGTGGTACAGTAACATCTTCAGCAGGGACAACCTGTCAGGCACACACCCACCACTATTCTAATTTGGGTGTCATGAAGAGCTGCATCAAATGCTGTGCCTATTTTAGGGATGCACACTCCCCTCCACCCCTCTAAGATGCATCCATTCACCATGCCCAAGTTCCTGCTGTGATCCAGTCTTTTAATAGCTATACAGCACAAGCCAGTGAAGTCTGTCTAACACTGTGCTTCCTCTCTCTTCCGAATCACTGCTGCTCACAAAGTACAACTTCCTGATTTACAAGTTGCTTAAAACTTAGAAAAAACAGATAAACAAATAGGAATCATCAGGTTTCCCTGCTCCCCTGTGAACAAGGCTTCTCAAACAACGAATGTCCCAGGGACAGGCACAGCCAGCCTGCAATGCTGCAAAGAGGCTGACACTAATGCAGTTGGATGTTCCCTCAGAACAAAACTTGGCTGCTGGCTGCATTCTGCTTTGAGACAGCACCAAGACGACAGCTCTGACAAATGCCTTGAAATTCAGTGCCCGTGGCCCTGCCGTTGCTGTGCTGCAGCCTGTAGCAAAGAACGGTGACAGTTCAAATGGCTGGCTGGCAGATACATTCACAATACATTAACATTTTGTTAGAATCCTGCCAAGTGTGTCTCTGGTCTCAGTGGGAACTAACCAACTGCTTCAGCTACATTTGGACAGGACAGCTGCTTCATCAAAATATCCCATCTGTGAATGCTTTTGCAGGGTGCACCACATAGCAATAGCCTTTTTCACCCCTTTCAGAATGTATCTTTCCTGTTAGAAAAGTCTGGTTTAGTCTGTGTTTGTCCAGTCTCAAACTCTCTTGCATCCTGTTCTCAACAAACAAAAAAAATCTCCATTTCACAAAGTCTAACAGAGAGATCATAAACTGTTCAACAGTCTTAGGGCAGCTCCACCAAGCCCTGGTTCATGCCCACATTCTGCCTCCAGGAGTATGTAGGAATTTCATTAATGGAAGGTCAAATTACCTTGACACACCTAAAGTCCAGCTGCCTCTTTGCACCCAAGCAGAACCTGCAAGACAGTCCCTGAATTAGCCAAAAGGTGAATTATCTCACCTTGATCAGTTTCACAGAAGGTCTCTGTCTGCAAAGAGGCTCCTGCTTTCCTGCAGGGAGCTCCTGACACAGCTTCAGATGAGTGTGGTGTCAGACCAGGGCATAAACAGGAAAGTCAGCAAGAACTTCAATGTTTAAGTGCATCCTCCTCACTCCTTTGAAAAAAACAGTGCAGTCTCAATGTATTTTAAATCATCACATCTCTAGTCTGCTATGTAGAAAGTCTGCTTCCCATTTTACAGCTCTGGGTCTTCCACTCCTGTTAAAACTTGTTGACTCAGGGCACCAATGAAAAAGTTTGAATTTTAGCTCAATGTGGTAGCTCTAAACCTTTTGTCAACTCACCAGACTCATTTAAAGCCACAAAATTTGGTATCCAATTCTGACACGCAGAAATAAAATTGCAGGTATTGAAACATCTCTTTCCCACTGTGAAAATGGTGTTCCTTGGCATTGGAGTTCCTGCTTTGGAGCTGATACAGGCTGCTCTCTGAAGCCAAGAGTCCCACTCTGACAGCGCTGTAGCAGGCCTAATTCCAATCTCCATACTACGGGTATGGAAGTTGTCCTTGCCCACGGCAGGGGAGTTGGAGTTACACGATTTTTGAAGTCCCTTCCAATCCAAACCATTATATGATAGTGTGGACCCTGTTCCTCTTTAATTCATGCTACACTGGGCTTAGCTTTCTAGACTAAAATAGCCATAGGAACAGCCAAGAATCAGGCACTAAGTTGCTGTTCACATCAGGGTCCAGGGATAAGAATGAAGGTAAATAAAAAAAAAAAAGAAAAAGAAGATAAGGGTGCTGCTGTTTTGCCAGGCATCATATCTGCATGGTTGCTTAATACATTACAGTGTGGGCTCATTCTCACCTAATACATGTTGAACCAAAAACACAGAGAGGAAGAGGAGGGAGGCACAGATTCAGAGATCACCCTTCAGCTGGAGACAAGTTCTGTTTGTTTTTTAGAGTATAATCTCAAAGAACAAATCAGATGTCATCTTAGGCAATCAATACAGTAACTCCAAGCATAAATCCAAGTCAGCAAAGCAGCAGGGATATATCCACACAGCTCTCAGATCCATAGTATTTACTCCAAGTGTAACACAAAGACCATTTTAGATTGCTGTCAAGAAGACAGATGGTATAGGAGAAGGGAGCAAGTTGAACATTACCTTTTCAACTGGAAACCAGTCCTCAAGTCTGTAAGATCCAATTTCAAAGAGTTCTGAGTGAATAGAAACAGCTCAAATGGACCACAGGGTATACAGATACAACCCTAAAAACAGTCTATTAGCAAACCAGCAGATTGATCATAGCAAGAATGGATCATAAAGCAGTGTACACACACAAAAGATTAAAATAAATTAGAGTTCACTGACCACATATTGTCTTCTCCACCTCTAAGACAAGCAGGTTATAAATCTGTCCATAACCTATTCTTAAATACTGTAATGTAAAATCATAGAATTATAGAATCATAGAATCTTGGAATGGCTTGGGTTAAAAGAGACTTTAAAGAGCATCCAGTTCCAAACCCCTGCCATGGGTAGGGACACTTTCTACTAGGCCAGGTTGCTCAGAGCCCCATCCATTCTGGCCTTGAACACTTTCAGGGATGGGGAATCTGCAGCTTTTCTGGGCAACCTGTTTGAGTGCCTCTCCACTCTTAAAGTAATATCTACTCTAAACCTACTCTCTGTCAGCTATCCAAAATCTGCTGCAGCCTGGAGGGCTAGTAGAAGATTTTTTAGAAACTTACCTATTCTAATTTATAGGTGTCCAATTTTCCCTTCTTTTTCCTGATGGCTCTGATCGCTCTTGGCTGAAGGACTCAGCTAGTTGTGAACCAAGACCCAGCTTGGTGCAGAACAGCTGCATAACCCTGGTTCTGTGTTCCTAACAAAAGTGTTGGGAGGTGGTAGTATGTCCATCCTCGTGGTGAGAACATCCAAGAATTAAAACCACGCAGGACCAGAAAGGTGAAAACAAAGACAGAAAAATAGCTAATTAGCTAGCAGTGCTAGCATTCAAGAGGGAAGGAGTATTGACACTGAAAAGGTACAAGACCCTAATTAAAAAATCAGGCAATCAGAAGATGGCAGCAACAGGGGCCAGGCTGTTCCAGGGAGCAATGGAGATGAGCCCTCCCTGATTGATGAGTGCCTGGCCAACAGGAGCACTGTGGTGAGCATATTAATGCTTGGCCTGCCAGCTCTTTAAACAGGTGTCTGCTGTGGACATTAGCCAACAAAGAATTGCTGTGCACTCCTTCAGTTGCCCAGAGCCTGCCTGGAGAGTCTCTGTGTGCACACTGAACTTGTCAGAGTCAAATGTGCCACAGTCCACCAAGAAAATCATCCACACAACCAAGTCTTCACAGTAGGTCAAGAATCCTTCTCCCTGTGCCTTCTCCCACTTGCAATCACCCTTTTCTGTGCTCTGACCAAGAGGTCAGCTAATTCTGGCTCTGAGGCAAACCAAAGAGAGGAATGAGTCAGGGCAGCAATGATTTCTGGATCACTGCTGCTGTATTTCCTCCTCCCATCACAGCTCCCACACTACTGCTCAGGTACAGCTTTAAAGGCACAGATCTTCCCTTGGCCTAAAGGATCACTGAGCAGTAAATAACATTCCTCGGTTCTGACACAGCCAGACACCCTCAAGCACCTTGCAGAAGAATTTCATGTTTTCTACTGGAGTCAAATCAAATTATTTGTTGCTGCATTGTTCAAAAATCTGAGGAAAAAGGGGGAAAAATCAGGTAGCTTTAGAAAAATAATCACCGTGATGAAAACTGGAAGAATGTAAAGTGACATGCAGAAATCTCTAAGCCAGAAAAACAATCTAAAAAATAACATGACCGAGAGGCATTGAGAGCTCAGATAGTTTAAACACTACTGTAACATTAGTAGTATTGAAACTTGGCTATCAAAACTTATAAAAAACACACTTCTTTTTATTTTTGTACTGAAATAAAGGTGCTGAAGCCTGAAACAAGGAAAATAATCTTTTAAAATCAAGATCTATTGATTTCCACCTGGCTCTGAATTTATCTCCTTTCTCTAATTAACAGGCTGTGTCACTGGAAGAGAAGAACATTAATGGCACAAGACAACAGTGTCACCTCCTACTACAGAGTAAATCTTGAAGGAAAAAATCAAAGCAGTTATTTAAAATAAATCAGCAGCCATGGCTGAGTTGGCTGTCTGCATGGCAGATATTTATTGCTTTTCACAATCCTTATAGATGGACAATAACTGGCACCAACTGGTTAAAATAAGTTAAGAAAGGTGCTTCTATTGAAAGAAACAAATAATAATGTTCAGGTTTGTTTTTTTTTTTTTTCTTGGTTAAGGTAGAAACAGTCTCTTGAGCAGAGAGAGCACAGCATGAAGATGTTTAAATCACAGCCCTCAGTTGTGAATTCTACTGAGTCAACTCTAGTGTCAATTTAACAATAGGTATTGCTATATCATTTTTATTTCATTTCATGTTCCATGTTATCCAGGAACCACACTATATAATTTAAAAGGGCCAATCATATGGAATCTCCTTTTCCAGGCACAGAGTGCCCAGCTGTGCCTCAGCTCCAGTTGGAGACATTTCAGACTTTCTCCCACAGTCACCATGACCACTAGAAACCATAAGGCACTGAAGGTTTTCTGCCATGAGGCTCAAATCCATGAGGACAAGCAGCACTTTGGGATACGTCCCAGCTCCCTCTCTTCCCAGAAGAGGTACAGCACCCCCAAAAAGCTCAGATATTTGCCAGTTTAGGCAAAAGTATCTCCTGCTGCAGGTACCATCTCCCAGCCTAGATTTGTTGGCAAGCACGTCTTCAGTGCTGGGCACACAAACCTGGCAGACAAAAGGCCAGAGTTGTCTGGCTTTGGACTGACTGTTGTCAGTCCAAAGCCAACACTCATCCAAACACTCACATTTACTTTTAAAGTTTAGTGTCCTTGGGTTATCAAAGACTGCATTTTTATCCTTTACAAGAGTTAACACAAGGATCCTGTCATCTGTTAAAAATATATTTTTCATTGACACAGACTTAGTTTTTTGATGGGAATTGAGTGCAATATTAACAAATATGACAGAGTAGTAGCTAGCCTCAAGCTACATTTAAGAGAGAATTACAAAGTTTAGCAAAGGTCACAGATCTCCCACTGCAGGCATATGTGGTTTCCAAGATAAGACCAGCAGGAACAATGCAATCATCTATTCTTAGCTACTCCATGACGTTAGACCCTTTCACTCAGTGCAGCAGGGAAAACCCTTTTTCTTTAATGTGTTCTTACCTCTGAATTCTTTAAACTGTCATTGAACTAGGTCAAATATTTTCTAAGAGAGATGGTACTGACCCTATTTAAGATTGCATCTAGGCCAGCCGAGTCTGGTGTTTCATACAAAGAGCTTTCTAAAATAAATGTCCATGATCTTTTCTTCTCAGTTTGTGTGACAGTTTTCAAGAAGACTAAAGATCAGCACCTTTAAGTGATGGCATAAAAACTCAGCTTTTTGTCACAAGATCTTTCCCTGTCTTTGACCAAAATGCCATCTGCTTTCCTTGAGAAGAATGAAAGCTTCTGACTTTTGAAATCTCAGTGCCAAGTATCTCTCACAACAGTCAGAACAAAGGATTACAGTCTCAGAAATCAGATTTCATGGAAGAAGAAAATACACATTTTAATGGGCATATAAATGTATATACATCTGTGTGCGAGAGAGAGAAAGATCCAGATATATAATGTGCAGAGATGTTTAAATGCACATAACAGAAACTTGTGCTATATCTCTCCCCTGGCAGCAGCTGGGCAGTTGCATCTCATGGCATCCTGGTTAAGCATGGATATACAGGCTTGTTTTTTGCTGGATAAAGAAGACTGTGACACAAATCTACTGTTGAAATCTCATTCTGGTTAAAGGTAATTAACCATTTTCCTCAGCAAGAGGGCCTGAGCGACAAGCCAGAGGTCATGACAGAAGCCCATGACACAGAAATGAGGCAAACTCCCATTTTTCCACACAGTACTGGACTGTGTTCCCTATGAAAGTCTCCAGAAGGTAGAAAATCAGCAGTGAGCATGAGAACAGAGAAGGTCTAAATTTCTCATGAACCTGACATGCAATATTACAACTGAAATTTCTGCATTTTCATTTTCCTTTTGGCTTTGTATTTCTTTTGTTCACCTGCTTTTCAATGTGCATTATTACAGAGGAACTGCTGACAGTCACTACTTCAGATGTGGGACTTCATCACAGCAGGATTAACTGAACCACAAAGGCAGAGTCCGTACAGCATCAGCCTCCTTCCTCTTCACATCCCAGAAGCAGATGGCAATACAAAATGAATTTTCTCATGTTGTTAAAGCTTATGCTTTTTCATCTGTGAGAAGGATTTTAGCTTTGGTTCAAGGAGGGAACTGATCTTACAATCAATATAAATGACTAATAGGCTCTACAGCAAGGTGACTAATATGTTCTGTAAGTTTGTGAAAAAAGGGGATTTTTTTTCAATAGTTTCAAGAACTGCTTTTGCTTTTCACACAGCCTTGTGCTAAGTTACCTGTAGATTATTAGTGTGAGTTCTTGCAACACAAAAGTATAATGATACAATCCCATGCTGGATCTGCTCTTTATCCCACACACAGACTTGGAACTCCCAGGATACTTGGATATGTTAGGCTGGTGCCTGACAGATTTATGAATTTCAGGCTATCACAGGACTATCGCCTGTGGCAAGGCACTGAGCATGATCAAGCCTGAACTAACTTTCTCAAGATCTTTGAGATACAGTAGTAAAAGAATCCCTGCCAGAGTAACACAATGAAAAAATTGTGCAAGAAATATGAGTCCTTTCAAAAGATTTCCCCCTGTAAAGATGCTTCTTCAGAGTGAAAGAGTATATCACATGCAAGCTGTTATTCTAAGGGTGAGGTTAAACCCACTGGTATTTTACTAAGGATACACCTACAGCTGAATGACTTCAAATAGGCCCCCAAAAGGCAGAAAAACTATTTTTAATTCTGATAAATATAGAAACTAACGTGGTTCTTGCTACCTTTAGCACATAATGCAGTGAATCAGAAGATGGCAGGTTGTTGTCCAGAGAAGTTGTGAACACTCCCTGTAAGTGTTCAAGGCCGGGTTGGACAGGGCTTTGAGCAGCCTGGTCTGCTGGAAGGTGCCCCTGTCCATGGTAGGAGATCTTTAAGGTCCTTTCCAAACCATTCTATGATTCTCTGAAAAGCCATGAAAAACTGCATCCTCCTTCTGCCTGCAATGGTAAAAGCAAATTTCTCCCAGACAAGCTACTTTTGTCCATGGTCAGATCTTGGGCTGTACAGGAAAGTTCTTTGAAGGTGAAAGCCAGCATGGACAGCGAGTACATCTCCCCCAACCTCCTCCACTGAAGCTCTTCCTGCTCCAAGTGACCTTTTGATGCTTCTCCAAGTTCAGTCCTAAGCAGACATATGTTAACTAACACAAAAACACTGTTCTGAAGAAACTCCATGGGGAAAAAACGTTCTAGACAACTTCCTGAGACAGATTAGCTCTGAAAAAGCTATTTAGTCAGCATTTTCCTTAGTCTTTGAGCTTTGCAAAATAACGTTGTTTAGGGGAATGCTGTGGTTCTAATAATGACTTCTTCCCAAAAAACTTTTTAACAAAAACAAGGGGACCAAGTTTTTGGGGTTCTTTCTGATATGTCCACACTCTTCTTCCTCACAGATATAAGACAATAAAACCTCTTCCTCACTCAAAAAATGAGACTGGGTTTGAGGTAAGAATGACTGAGAGTAAATCTCCCAAGTCATATTCAAGTCTCTCAAGTAATTTTTTTTCCTATTATTTTTTCTAGAGAACTATGAAGGATGGTCCACATGGTACATTGGAATTTAAACACACAAAATAAATGGAAAAATGCAATCTCTGTCTTTCTAGCTATTATTTTTTCATTAACATTGATCATTAATAATTGGTTTGCTTTTACTTCATATTGATTATGAAGTACTAGATCTTCATAGCAGTAATGGAAATGTGGAAATCACCTTCCATTACTGAGACATTGAATATAAAAGGATGTCTGGAACAGATTAGATAGCCATATCAAACTCCTATGAAAGTATAGCTATCAAAAAAGCACTGTTGTTTACATGTCTTTTTTTTTTTTAATTTTTATTTTTATTAAGTTCTGAACTGGTGCCTTTATCACAATGACAAACTTTGTGTAGAAGACTGTCTTCCTCATTCGTATACTTGTTCACATAGTCATATGTTCAACCAAGCTTTCAGCTTTTGACTTGCTTTTCTACCATGATAAATCTGTAGCAATTATTGCCATTTAAATGCAGGTTGAGTTCACCACAGGCACAGCATGTGTCTTGGTCATTACTGTGACACAGCTGCTCTCCAGAGCACGTGGCTGTACATGCAGATACTCTCTTTGAGAGCTATTCCTCTGCATCATTAACAGCTGGCATTGATGAAACATATAGCTTAGCTTTAGTTAGAAATTATTTTATTGAAATGCAAACAAACCGTAGTACTACTATCACACATTAGCTATATTCTTTTAGAATCTGACAATATTTGCCATTTTTCTTAAAATACCTCACTGTAGAAACAGAGATCTGAAGTGAAAATTCTGTTCACATATAGCATATTTAATACATACTGTTAGAGAAAAATCTTTCAAATGTAATCCCTAAAAAAATAGATAGAAAAGGAACCCAGGATAATTTGGCTCTGATAATTTTTAACACTTTAGATTGACAACTCTGAAATTAGAGCACTTGATTATAGCTGCTTCTAAAAGAAATTCCCCCCAAACACAAGTATCTCTGCATTCATTGATTTCTGTCCCTTTTCAGTGTGTCTATCTTCATCTCTGCTGGCTGATCTTTGTTACTAATGAACTCTCAAGAACAACTCTCATGTTTTTCTTGAAATGGTTTAAGTTTCAGTTCAGTCCCAAATTCAGGATGCACAACACACCATTGAACGCATTTTTGTAAGATCCATGAGTTTACAAAATATACTTCAGTTAGTGTGTGAACAGGCTGAACACAAAGATAAAGAGGAAAGAGATTTAGAAATAAATGTTTGAAGTGAAGAACTCAAAGGGCTTAAAACTTTGGTTTACTACATCTGTCAAAAAAAGACTGCTTTCTAAAAACATTCAGACCAGAAAAAAAAAAAAAGTCTATTTATGCATTTCTCACAAGAAGATGTATCTCTGCTTGGTAAAAACTCATGGTGCACACCACTGGAATATTTCTACATCCCAGGTGGGAAAAATAAACTCTTAGTCCATTTTTTTAGAGCAAACCTCCCTGACAGTCCATTATTCCCATCACTTTGAAGTCCATCCCAATTCCTCCCACCATCTTGTCTCAGCAGGCTCATCTCCTGATCTACATTCTCTCCCCAGGACACCAACTCTGTCCACACTTTGTTTTCTTCTCACCTCCAAAACGAGTAGGTGATCCTGGAAGTCAGTGGAGATGAGGGCAGAGGAACAGAAAGCACAGAAGTGCAGGTACCTCCAGCTCCCCTGATTTGGGCTGGCTCTGGCCGGGGGCTGGGTGTTTGGCTGAGCAGAGGTGGGGGCTGTGTGAGGACATGGCACAGCTCCCACAGCAAAGCAGTCCCAGACCCAGCTCCTCCCTGGAGAAATGAAGCCATAAGAAGCAGCAGGAAGAAGTGAGCTGAGCTATTGAGACACCCAGCCTATCTCTTACCGGCAAGATTTCTTACTTTGTTGGTTGGGTACTCTGGATTAGGCACAAACTCTCTGGATTAATAGACATTAGTGAAAAAAGCAGAAAATTAAAGCCAGGGTAGAAGAACAAATCATCATAATTCCAAATGCTTCTAGGAGCACTGATGCTTTTAACACCTATTCATATGAATTATGATTGTCTTCTTGGAGTAACACCAAGAGCAACGCTGTAAGTGCTATTTAAGATACTTTGACTGGACTGAAAATATTTACAGCTTCTGCATTAGTGCATATATTAATTGCTTTTGTAGCTTTATTGTCCTATAAAACTCTTCAGTCCTGGTAGAGCCAACAGTGGCAGATGTTTCGCTTTGACATTCTAATAAAACTCAATCAAAACTAATTTAATAAGCTCAGTTTTCAGTAAACATCAGGAGGCTTCCCCATTAAAATCAAGTCTCCTTCAGGAAGGTTGTGCTGGACAAACAGGAGCTCAACATCACTGATCACACATCAGATCTGAATGTTTTTCTGACTCTACCAACTAATCCAAGTCTATTTCCCCGTAACTGACCCCACCATTTTAGCCACTATCTCTTCCCACTGCTGCTTGTAACAACTCCAGTCTTTCAGCACCACTTTCACCTTCTCCACTGCCATCTGCTAGCTCTGTAGTAACTTTCCAAAAAATGTACGCTACATAGCTCCCCCTTGGATAGGAAAAAGTTTCATTTAATGCCTTCTGAGCAACGTGAACCTGTTGGCTTCTGAACCTGAAAGATATTAAAGATCAAAACAAGCTTTCCTGTCCCAGCAAGAGAACATGAGATATGCCTTAAATGATCCTCACTTTATCTGCCCCAGTGTCCCATCATGATGTCTGTAATCTGTTCTCAGATAGCACTGTGACAGATAGCACTACCTACAGCTCTAATTCCAGATTGTTGCTAATAAAAACAAGAGTGGTAATAATATCTAGAGTTTTCCCACTGGCTGTGATTGTGCTAGCGTACAAATGATGCCTGGAGACTGTGCAGAAGGAGATGGGTATTTTATTTTCCTCTTATGATTCACACTATCTTCTTTTGCCTTTTAGAATTGCTCCCCTCTGGTGACAGCAGAGACAAGCATAGCTGATTTTCTTTATGGCTACCACTTAGTGACACATAAGTGCCAGTTGCTTTACCCAGAGAAGGATATCAAATGCAAAACAAGTCGCAGCATGGAGAGAGAATGAAGAAGCAGAATCCATGGGTCTCATCCTTAGCAAGCTGAGCATTTTGCTGATATGATGTACAACAACTGAAGATCTCCATCAGCAGAAAAAAAAACCCCAGCACTATCTGAGCAGCGTACTGATGTCCACCTCATGTCCTGGGTGACAAATTCTATGCAAGCCATTTTCAGACTCAGTGGCTGAGGTAAGAATAAATTCAGGGTTTCAGCATGAGCAAGAGTTCACTCTTTTTGAAGATATTTTGACGTAGTGGGGCACTTCAGATACATTATACAAAATCCTTCTACAGCCTGTTGGCTGACTGAGTCCATGTTTCCAGACACAGACTATTTCGATATGTACAGTGTAGATATACAAATACAACTGAAAGCCTAAACTTTTCTAGTTACAACCTATGTGAAAACTCATATTGCTCTAAAAAAAAAGAGCCCAAACCAGCCAGGGGTATTGTGGCAAAAGAACTCATTTATCTGCCCTGGCTAGACAGAGAGGTTAAGTGGATCACTCATCTCGAGCACAGCAAGGTAAGCATTTGAACCAAAAAACCCCAAAAACTGCAAAAAAAATAAAAAGGGCAAAAAAAAGCAGAATTATTCCCAATTTCCAGCTCTGTATCTGCCTAATACTCACAATTTACTTGCTTTGTGTGAGACAGCTTCTTGTGTCAATGAAGGACCTGCCTTTGGGGAGAATTTCTTTGAGTTCATGAGTTACACTGTGCTTGCAGAGTGCAACAGCAAGTGATTGTACTAGACTCTGTTTTTTTTTTTTTACCCATTTTCCAGATTGTGATAGACTTTTTGAATTGTAATAATATTTTGCCTTCTGCAGTACCTTGCTTCTCAGCATGGCAGAATACACTGCAAGCATTTAATTAAGCCTTATGATGTCCCATTGAGGCTGGCAGGTAGGTGTTTCATAATAGCATCAGGTATTTAAAATGACTTACACAGACACACAAAAAACTGATCATTAGGTTAGGGGCATCAGTGGGACCACTGTAATGTCATTGCCACTTCTCCAGTGTGACTGCCTGAGAGCTGTCTGACTTTGAAGTGTCTTGTGTGCTATGTCAGGCAGCAGTAAAGCTGGCTGCTAGAAAGGAAGATGAAACAGAGTGTATTATGGCAATCTTCCCAGGATTTCAGGTGACAGAAGCCAGAGTGTCTGGCCTTTGGCTTCATTCACTGAAGGACAGAAGGGTATAAGATTATTCTCCATCTTGGAAGAGGCTGTGGATGATCACAGTGCTCAAGTGTTCTGTTGTGGTATCCAGAATGGTATCTCAAAACAGAAGGTCAAACCCTCGCCCACGTGAGCTGGGAGAGCTGGCTGTGGAGCTGTAAACTGGTATTTTACATGCAATTCTAAGATTTTCCTTGGGCTGCCATAATCTATGGCAGCACAGCACCTGTCATAGTACATTACAGATATATGTTCATCCCTGAAATACATAAAGAAGGAAAGGACAGAAGCCAACACTGTGATCTTACATGCTCTATAGTGAAGTCTCAGACCACTGGCTAATAAAATCAGAACTCATCTGGGGATTCATCTACACATCCCATTTATCATAATCTTTGTGTCTGAAGTTAACTCCTCAAATCCTGCCTGAACCTGTCCTTTTTTCTCTGCTCGAGATTTCTGGTACCCCACTGGATTGCAGGGTTGGCTTAAGAGAGCCATGAGGCTTGTGTCTGCTCACAGTGGGTTTCTAAGCATCTTTGGCTGGTATCTTTAGCTTTGATTGCCATATTCCATGACATGAAGTCAGAGCTGGCAATCTGCTTGGTAGCAGTTTCCTGTTCACTGCTCAAGAGACAGCTCTGAATCCCAGCCCAGGCCAGGCTTCTTTCCTCATATGAGCCAAGCCACTTCTCTGTCATGTACTGTGACACCCAGTCTTTAAAAATGTGGCAACAGAACTTTGCTTCCATGTAGACATGCTCTGAAATACAGCATACATTAGATTAATGAGTTTTGCATAGGTACTGACGACCTAAAGTGTTACCTAAATTCTGCATTTAGATATCTCTGAGTGTGAAATAATCCTTTAATCATTGTGGCCCTAATTTCTCCACCTCAGCTTTCCTATCTGCTACTCCTCCTAGCAAGGAGTACAGCAGCATCTGAAGGAGAGGTCAGATGTGCAGGGCTCCTTGTGTACCTTCCACACTGCTGTGCTAGTACAGAGTGCTCAAGCATCATACTAATTTATTTTATTTATTCCTTTTTTTTTCTATAAGCCTTGATTGAGTAACAGAACAGGGAACAACAAGTCCAAAGGAGAGAGAGGAAAGGAACACCTGCCAAATAAATATAACTGGTACATATGCACCCATCTGAGCCAAGCAGGGTGGGCAATTAACAAAATCATTTAATCCATTCTTTCCAAGCTCTTTGCAGGCAAAACCAACTGGGACATTCTAGTCAATAACTATATACAAGAGATTTAAAGATCTCTTAAAGAAAGAGATTACTGCACGATTTTATGCATTCGAAGAGGGGTTTTATCTCTGCTTGCAGAGGAACAGTGTTAGGGGTTATGAAATACCTCTGCCTATTCCATAAGTACACCTTGCATTAGTAGAATAATTTGGTTAATGTGCTGCATTTGAAGAAGACCAGCAAGGGTCAGGTAAAGAGCCACATGAGGCAGCTTTACTGTCACTTCTTAAAAGCTGCAGTCTGCTTCACCGTGTCCATATTTTACAAACATGTATGCTGGCATTTCTAAGATTTATGGCAGGTTGCTAAATGCAGAAGATTGCTTAAAATAACCACCAAGCACTTAGCCCAGCCTAGCTTTCCTGAGACCTAGAAGCATTTTAGTGGGACAAAGGACCAGCAACACATTTGAAACTCAAAGCATTTAAAATCAGAATACTTTTTCAACAGTATCATGTCAAAAAGGCTTCAAATAATCTGCCTAGGATCATGCAGTGCGACCATTACCAGCCATTATGGTTTCTCTTGTTGCTGTATATGTGTTTCTTTGGCTTTGGGACCAGCTTAGACATGTGACAGTAAAGCAGCAACTGAAACACTTTGTGCCGGAAAATCCCAGCATATATCACCAAAAAAATAAAATAAAGGCATAAAAGCTTTTGCATCCTAGTACTGAGAGAACACATAGTACTTAAGTTGCTCTTTGGTTATTCTTGAGAAGAAATGCAGGGATCCATCCTCTGCAGGAGTTCTCACTACCTCAGAGCACAACACACTTGGAAGTCAGGACAGATGTCAAATACTTCCCTCCCTACCTCATTGTATTTCTTTAAGCTGAACACTGATGTAAAGATGAATGGGATGAGGCTGTGCAGCAGGACATGGCATTCTCTAGGATCTGTTCCCAGGGAATGTAAATTGACAGGTATCTGCTGACTTAAGCTGGGACAAGCCAAGGTGATCTACAGAAGCAATCAGTGTGACAGTTTAGACCTGACTGTCCTTCCCATGGAGATGACCTCCTCTAGGAATTTGGTGCCATTTCAAACTTGTGGGAATACCAGCAGCAGATCCCAGAAGTTAATAGCAGTTTCTCAATTCCTGGAAGATTCTCAGGTAGAGATTCAAGGATGGCAGGGTCTTCCTAGATCCTTATGTTAAGGATGTTTCCCTCAGCGTTGCCAATGCATCCAGCACCATGAGATGAAGCTAAGAAGGAACCACTGGGAGACTCACAAAATGTATCATCTCTTTAGCAGGCAAAATTTGCCTTTATTTCCTTAGCCCTGGACAGTGAAGATTTGGGTTTTGTTCCAACCTCAGCAATTACAACCAACCCACAAAGAACCCAGCCTCTCTCTTACATCATGGTGTGTTTGGGGTGCTGGAAAAATCCAAAGGAGGATTAAAAATCTGGGGAAATGCTTGAAAGAGAAGACCAGATGGCAAAAAAGGAAGGGAAGAGTCTTTGACCATTGGAGAACATTTTATCTCTCAGCAGTCAGTTGGGGGTTTTTGGTTCCCCCTCAATCTTTTAACATGGAAAAAAGCATCAGTCAGAAGGGGAAAGCAGATATTTTTTTTTATCAAGTAGATAAAAAAGTGTAACCCCCTTGGTCCATGAAACAGGAGGACAGGGGTGTCTTATACCAGTCCTGAGATCAAGTGACTTGGAAAAATGAGATGAGGATGAGGTGCACTGACCATTTACAACAATCCAGAAACATCCTTTGATTTGCCCCTAGTGGAGGACAGGAAAAAAAGAAACAAACAACAACAAAAAAGCAACCCTCAAAAAAAAAAAAAAAAAGCAGCAGTCATAGGGGACAAATAGTCCTTTCAGGACATCAGCCTGAAATAGGTTTCACGTAATCATTATATCCTACAAAGGTGAAATAAATCTGAGGGACAGCAGACAGGACACAGCAACCCAGACAACCAGAGGTCCATTTTCTTCCCACATTGTCTGTCTGAAATAGCTTTGTGAGGGCTTCATGTCATTTGTCACCTCCACCTACAGATACTTCCCAGGGAAGGGCACAGATAGAGACTGGCATCCCTAAAAAATCTTCATAACTGTCTAATACCAGCAGCATCTGATAACCTTTGTGGTTTCCTGCAGAAGGGAGATGACAGGCAAAACAGAGAGAGAGAGAAGCAGAGCATCCTGAAGGTTTGAGGGGGTATGAAGCTGGAGCAGGCAAAGCCAGAGATGAAACAAGGAAGGATTGATGAATTCCAAAAAATGAAGGTTGGGGTGGATGTTACAGCAACCTTGAGGTGAGGGGAGTTGAAAACTGGAGAGGCAAGTCAGAGCAAAAATCATGCCTGGAAGCTGTTTGTGGCAGTTAGATGTTGATTTTCTCTTAAACACTTCTAGGTGGGCAGCTGCCTGAGGCCAACCCTGCACACACCAGGAGTAAAATCCATTTTGCCACTTAACTGCAGGGCAAATCCCATCAGAAGAAGAGGCAGGCAGAGAGCAGAAAAGGCCCAATACACACAAACCACTTTGCAACAGAATGCATTCAAATTCATCATTTCCAGTGTCAGCTGGAGATCTTTTGGTCACAGTACTGAACCTGGAATCACCACAGAGAGAAATAATGATGCTATCCAGGTATTAGCTTAGACATCACATATACAGTGTCTGGATGATTCTTCCCCAGGCTCTGGGCAGTCAGTGCCACCTGACAGAGCAAACAGTCCACCAGGTTTCTGATGATGCCAAGGCAAATTTCTCCCTTCCTCAGACTGAAGTCTTTCTGCAGGCTTTTCTCAGCCTGGCCATAAATCCCTCTTCACACTAATTTACTGTCCTGTGCACTGTGAATTCACATGAAGACAGCTTCATAATAGAACATGCAACCACTCTTATGCTTGCAATAGCATAAACAAGATTTACTGTAAACAAGGATGAGGACTGCAGGCATAAAACCAGTGGGAAGTCAGGTCTCGTGACTAAATTAGTACAATGACAGCCACTCTGAAATTTGTCTTTTCTAGCAAAATGATGAGGTAACCTGAAAGTCTCCATGACAACACAGCCCAACCTCGCATTACAAGATGCTTATGCAAGAAACCATCTAAAGGTAGAGTGCCTGGGAAAGCCTTCCAACAAACCAACTCCACAGGGTTTCAGCTGCTTCTCCTACCTTATTTATATTATTTTCCATGTGTTTGGGTTGTGGTTTTTTTCTTCTCTGAAATTTCAGATAAGAAAGGAATTTTACACGTCTTCTGATTATATGGTTGCTTGCTATTTTAAATTGAAAAGGCATGCACAGAAATGTTGAATAACATAGAATCATCATAGAAGGGTTTGGGTTGGAAGGAACCTTAAGGATCATCTAGTTGCAAACCCCTGCCAGGGGCAGGGATGACACTCACCAGATCAGGCTGCTCAGGGTCCCATCCAACCCGGCCTTGAACACTTCCAGGGATGGGGCACCCACAGCTTCTCTGGGCAATCTGTGCCAGGGCCCTGTCATCCTCACAGTAAAGAACTTTCTCCTAACACCTAACTTAAATCTGTCCTCTTCTAATTTAAAACCAGCCTCCTTTGTCCTATCACTATCTGCTTGTGTAAAAGATCATTCTCCCTCCTTTTTGTAATCCCCTTTTAGTACTGGAACACAATACATTTTACTCCAGTCAGAGTATTAAAACCTCACATCTTAATACATTTTTGTTTTTCCAGAAGAGCTGTGTTGGTTGTTAGTCCCCACAGCAGTGGACATCAGAAGTGCTGCTCTTCACAGTGTATGCAATCTAAAACGTGAGCTCTCAAATTTATATAGAATTTGCTTTAATGCAACATTCTCCTATGGCAAAAGAGGGAGTGCTTTTACATCAGAGGGGTTCTGACCCGTGGCAGGATACAGACTCTTTCTACATGAAGAGTCTGATGCCACTGAAGATGCACCAGGCTTCCCTGCTGGCCTCCAGCTGTTACTCCAGAGGAGACCAGGGCTCCTACAGCTCTTGTGTCATATCCAGCTCTGCATGAATAACTAAGACAGCAGAACAATCAACACCTAAGTGAGGGGCCTGAGAAATAGTGGTATTTGCCATTACTAGAGTCAATAAATAGTCTTCAGTTGCCAGGATTTCATTGCATAAATCTTATCTAGCATATATCCTGAATAATAATAATAATAAAAGCAGCAATTAAAAAAAAATTATCCAAGTGCTTAGTTTAGATCCCATCTCTAGGAAGTGCCTGGACCTTTCCAATGCCAGGTTCCATTCTGCTGATTTCAGTGTTACAGGGAAATGGGAGAGGGTCTGAAAGAAGTGCAAGAATTTGGGGTTTGAAGCAGTCTCTTTTCCTACAGGCTGGCCAAGTTTCCCAGCAGAGCCTTCCACTAGGATCACAGAAACACAGGTGAAGCAGAATATTAAAAGATGTCTTATTAAGTTAACATGACTGGAGAATTATCATGCAAACAAATAGGCCAGGCAGGGATTATATGAGCTTTAATACAATCTTCTATCAGAGCTGAGCAGTCTCCAATCAAACTAAGTATGGAAAATAGTACTTAATGAATCTGTAAATAAATATCAGCAGGAGAGATGGTATGGCTAAAGAATACCTCATCAGGGAAGGTCTGATCTCCAGAGGAGTTAAAAGGAGCAAGGCAAGTTTAGAACTGCTAGAGCATCCCAGCTCACTAATGGACATCCCAAACACCCAGGAAGGCACCCACAACCTTCTACCTTCATTCAGTAGCTCTTACCATGCCCCTTCATCTCTGGCAGTTTCTATGGAGTGTAACATCAGTAAGCATTCAAAACATTCAAGAGTTCAAACAAGCTTTGAAGTGTCTCCTTTCACACACATTTCACTGTGTTTAAACCACCACAGACACTCCAGCAAGTTCTCCCTGACATTGCCTTTGATTAGAAGGGTGTGTACCAAGTCCAACAAACAAGAGCTACACACATTGAAGGGTCTGTGGGAAAAGAGAGCTCACAGCAGCAAGGAGCTCACCCAGAACAAGCAAACCTCCAAACTCCAGCCAAGCCAGATAAAGGGTATGCAAAAGCTCCACAGAGGCCAGAACTGCAGGTGAGTCAAACAGGATGTAAAGTTTAGTCATTCTGCTGCAGGGGAAGGTGAGCAGATGCTTTCCCTAGGAGCAGGGTTGGTCATCCTTCTCTTGTGGGACAGCCCTCCACAATAAAAAACACTTTAATAGTCTGTTTTGGATAACACCCATCCCTCTGCCCTCATCCTGTTCCTCTGTGAGCACTGCTGACACAACCAGCCTGTACAGCCATCCCAGTACCTGCCCACAGTTCTGTTCCTTCTGCAAATGATTCTGCCATGGCTGTCCCAGCATCACTCCAGGAAATTCAAACGAGCCATACAAAAACACCCTAAAAAATCTCAACAGCCAAGACAAACAACCTACACTTCCACAGACTGTATCATTATTCCTCCCTTAGCTCTTCACTACAGCAATCTACCACTACAGCAGTCCTCCTTTTCCAGCTACTCTCTGAAATAACTTCTGCTACTCCAGAAGCAGCAGACATACAGATAATTTTCCCAGGAACAGGGAAAAAAAAACCCCAAACAAATCTGAATAGCCTCATATTAGAAAGTCTAATTCCATTTCTATGATTAGCATAATACAACTGTGTACAAACCCATAACTTACAGGGCAACTTTACACAAGCCACTGAGCTGGAAAGTCAAGCAGGGAATCAGCAAATAAACAAACAGATTACTCTTTTCATTTTGTTTGAATAATTTGTTTCAACAAGGCTTTATTACATCATGCCTCATTATGGATACTAATATACCAAGGTCCTCAAGGAAAGCTCATAGACTAACATCCCTATTTCCACATGCAGTACAAAAGAAATAATATTTTGGAAGCTTCATACAACCCTTATTTATCACTAAATATCTTACACTATTACCTTTGTCTCAACCAGACAACTAAAACAATAGGACAGTGAGAATACAATGCCATCATCATGGGGAAGACAACACATTAATGAACTAACAGATTATGTGGTATTTCACCTTTTTACCAGCTTTTGACAGCTGATCTTGACACCTCACTCAAAGAGGAGTCTTCAATGCGTTTCAATTACAAGAAGACAATAACCAAAATCTTGCACAATAATGAGCTAACGTCAAGACTGACAGACAGCTTGGAGATTTGAGATGTCTCCTTGCACAGAGAACAATATCGATCTGTAACATTTATTTCCAAGCCTTACTTATCCCTTTATCCTATTCAAATGCAAAATAACTTTTTCCTTTCTAAATATGTTTTTCTCTATCTTCATCCTTTCCTAGTTCAAATAACTTACCAGTTTCAGCAAGCTTGCTCTTCTGGGTGGCGTCTCTTAAAAATAAAAATACGTGCCTTAGGAGGCAGAGTGTTTATAGGAGAAGCTCCACCACAATCTAGATTATGTTAAGTGGTGGGAAGGACTAAGATCCCAAACATGTGCATACATATTCATCTACACCCACAGCATCACTGGCAGCATTAGGTGAGCTCGTCCTGCTGCAGGTGTTGGCTCATGTAAAAGCATTTTGTTTATGTGCATCATTTGAAGCTTGGATTTGTTTTGTTTCTTCTTCTGAAATCAGAACGATGCGGATAGCAGCTGAATAAAATTTTGTTTTGAGATAACTACATTTTGTAATAATGAGATTCTGGTGAAACATATAAATGACCACGGTGACTGTCAGCCTGAGTTAGATCTGGAAAAATGGCACTCAGGTGTGTTTGTTGTTCTCTTTTTCTTCCTTCTCTTATGTGGAACAGAACTATTCTGCTTTCTGTTTATGTGTCAGACCTGATATTTGAGAAACTGAGAGTCTAAGATCTGAAGTTGGAGCTGTAAGTGATTAATTCGTCTGGAAGGGAAAAAAAAAAAAATCCCCAAAACCCAACAATGAAACTATACAGTGGGGTTTTGGTGTCTTTAGTAATTTTTTTGTTTGTTTTGTTTTGTTTTTTTTTTTTTTGCATTTTCAACAATATGCAGCAGTTTTGGGGAATAAAACAAGCATCAGGGCTGCTTGTTGCACCTGAATCAGGAGAGCTGCTGTGAGTGTTTCCTGAAATCAAAGGGATGTGATACCTTTTGCCAGCTAAAGTTCTTTCTAATTCAGAAATCTTTTGCTTACAGATAAAAATAGCACCGTGGTGACAGGGCTGCGTCCAGCCCTTCTCTCCAGCCCTGAAACAAGACAGCACCTGGCAGGAACCTGCTGGTGTTAATGAGGTGATGTGAAACACCGATGGTATCAGCTGCTCTGCTCCCGGGCA